>JXSR01S004433.1:23311-42583 GCA_000969725.1 Ophiothrix spiculata
ATGGTTTTTGATGTCAAATTTGGGGTCACAATTTAGCTGAGCTTCCATATTTTTCATATATGTCAATATCGTTGGACTTTGAGGGCTCTTACTTGGATTTATGTGGGTCAGACTAAGTGTTCACTTATCTTTTGTGAGGTGTTTACTTGGCTTAATTTTCTGAAAATACAAATATTTGGGTAAATTTCCTTTTCCTCTGAAAAGTTACATCCGTGAAAACAGGTTAATTATTAATATGCAAATTTGTCAAAAAAAAAACCATGATTTGAGACCGAGAAGTTTTGGTGCTTAAAAGGTAGGTATTCCGATCTGGTGAACAAATTTAAAATTTGACAAATACTTTTTCCGTATTTGAATGAAGGGTCATCACCTAGTACATAAAGCAATTGTAAAGTTTCATTCGTATACCTTGAGCCAAAGTAATGCTAGAAATCTATAGGATATTTATTTTTGTTAACAAAATATAACAGTAATTCAGCTCTTTTTTGACCACAACTCTTTAACGAAACATGATATGGGCGTGAAATTTTACACGGGTTTTGAGAAAAATATGCCCTTTCGTGAGGTATTAAAATCTCCAATTTGATTTTGTGAGTGAAAGTGATCGGAATACTCACCTTTAAGGTGTAACAAAAATGAAAATTTCTAATATCCAGACTTATAGTAATGGCAATATACATAATTAATTCCAAACAACATTATTCTGCAGGTGCCTACTATGAGTAACTGAAAAAATGATAAAGCTTTATTAATCAATCTCTGGCTTGGTAAACTACATTATCTTACCAAAGTGCTTTAATAGTCTCCAAGTACACTCATGACAAGTTCCAATTTGAATGCAATAAATTTATGTTTACATGAACTTAACACTCTTGGTATTGTGTTATCTTTAATGATGCACTTACCCGTACTCTGGCAACTAAATGGTAATTTGACTGAGAATGCGGCTGTCGAGCCAGTCACGCGTTGTTCTTTGCTTACGCATAATTTGGCGGGAAAATGTAAGATGCGTATTGCGTTGTAGTCAAGAAATAGTAGCGCACGCCACAACGCACAGCGGAGTCACTATGCACTCGCGCAGCGTCGGTCTAGGCATGGCGCCCGCGTGGCGCAATCCCCTAACTTAGCCGGATTTTTAGGGTGCAAATAGACAAGTTTCCTATCTGGACTTTTATTAATCTATGCACTTACCCAATTGGAGCAATTCCTCTGTGTATTTCAGGGCCTCTTTCATTTCACCTTCCTGTAAAGATGATATGCACAGAAAACTTATTTATAAGCAGATAAAATGCATGTAAAAAATTGCCATTTTGCAATTTAAAATGGAATATTCCCTTTTGCCCTTGTTGCATGGCAGAATTTTTTTGTGCGCAATTTTTTTTTATCTACAGCAGTTTTAAAAAATCCGAGTTTAGTACCAGCAAAATAAATTTCCCTTAGTTTTTATCAGGTATGAAAAAAATTGAAGCACCTGACACACCCACACACAAAAAAAAATCCTATACTTTTGTACTAAAAGTGAAGGAGAAAAAGGAAATTAAAACACAAAATACTGGAAATCAGCTGAAAAAAAAAGTCTTGAATGTCTGTTTTATGCAGCAGCATATTTGTTACATTATAGCCAAATTTTTTATGCATAAGAAATAGAGGTTGTACTATGACTATATATTATAGGAGGATGCTAAAACATGCTAAGGATTTACCAGTGTTGGAAAGAATGTTGTATTAGTATCTTACTTCTACTGGTTGTTTTATTGAATATTCCATCATAAGGCCAAAAAAAAATTGTTTGGTTGCCCTGCACAGCTTTTTTCAGGGGGTCGGTCGGTCGGGTTTTTTAAAAAAAAAATGTTTCAATACACATCCATGAACTGCTAGGTTGATCGGCCGCTCCAGCCTTCACAACTTCCTCCGTGACATCCAAATCAAAACAATCAAATACCTCTTGTAGTGATTTGGGACATTCTAAACATTTTGAGGGTTAAACATCGAAAAAAAAAAGCAAAAATATAACATTTTTTTTTGTAGTTTTCGGTAGTTTTTGCATATTTTTGAGAAAGAAAAAATATTTTTCAATAAAAAAAAAGTTTTGGCCGGGCTGAAAAATAGGGTCGGTCGGTGGAGGGCAACCAAACAATTTTTTTTTTGGTCTAAGCTGAATTCAGACTCGACTCAAACGCTAATGTACTGGGCAAGAGTAGATGGGGGTTTTGAGCGGTTCCGTTCAATCAATATCTTCAGTTCTTCAATTCATGTTGACTGCCAGAAGTTATAAACTATATCCACAGTATGTGGAATTGGAAGTCCTCAATGGAAGAAATGGGGTTAGGAACAGTCAGTCAGGGGTAGAATACCCTACTCTTTACGATACTGACTGCGATTACATGTGCAGGTATAACTCTTCTGTACACGAGACGACGGCTTTACGTCCCCTCCGAAATACTATCTCTCATGAAATATTTACCCAAATCTAAATACTTCATGTAAGGAGGCAGAGAAGATCGAATATCTGACCTCATGCTCCCATCAAGTCAGACAAAGACATCTTGGCAAAGATTTCGAGATTTCATTCCGGCAAGGCAACCCTCCCCGGGAATCGAACCCATACCAGTCCCGTTGTGTGCAAGGCAAGATCGCTAACCACTACACTACGATGCCCCTTAAATGCCATGTTTATGCCCTTGTCAAAATGCAACACCACTTGCGGCAACACAAATCGAGTTAAGAAAAGCTGAAAATGTCATCTGCTGCCGAGGTCCGTATGCGTTTTGAGTGTGAATTCATTTGCAGTGTCGTTTGCGGTGAAAATTATTAGAATCGCAACACATTGGTTGTCCTCCACAACTTTTTTTGAGCAAGTGTGGGCGGGCAGATTTTTTTGTTAAGATTTTTTTTTAAATATAAGTCAAAGTTACACACAATTATGGCCGCTATAAGATGCAAATAAGTCTACTGTACCAAAAAAATCGCTTTATACAAGATTAAAAACAGTATTAAAATGGAAACAAAAAGAAAACAAGAACTTCAAAATTTTTTTTTCAAAAAATCAAAATTCTCAAAGAAAAAACTAACTTTTTTGGAAATCTGAAAATTAGGCGCGGTATACTTGTGTACAGTAAAAACTTTTTTCCAGTTTCGAAAAATAGGGGCGGGCGGTCGAAGACAACCAAACAACTTTTTTTTTGGCCTTATCATTCAAAGTGAAGTTATTCATCGTTTCAGCAAGTAATGGGTAACTGTACTTGCCTTTATATTTTCTTAAAGAATGTTTTATAGCTAACTTTGGTGGTAAGCTTACGGTAATGTTAGAAATGAATTAGCGTACATGCATTTGGGATTGATATGAATGTTTAGACCTTGAAAAACAAACAAAAAACAAGTATGTAGTATGTACTACACTAGTCCATATTCAGCTGCAAATTTATCTGATGTGGATAACCATTGCAACACAGTATCAAATATGTTTACAAAACATCACTCAATCAAATCAAGAATATATGGCACATAAAGCTGGTTTCAGAGTTGTCTGTCGTTTGGTCGTACAATCAGCGTGACATTAAAAATTTAAAGTGCACAAACTCAACCTTGTCGCATCTTGAAAATTTTGTTTGCCATACGACAAGCCGATATATCGATTACCCTGTCATGATGGTTGTAACGACACAATATTTTGAGTTCAACTTTTCTTGCAACAGACCATTGCGGCAAATATGCAAATGTGTCATGCTAAATTACGACAACTCAAAATTGCAAAAGCTTGGTCGTCTGCTGCAACTACAAGGTTGGTCGTCTGCCGCAATGACAGCTACTCTGAAACCACCTTAAGTGCTCTTGTTCTATACTGAAGAAAGGAACACATCACAAACCATGATAACTTAACACTTTAAACCCTGGTCCGACTCTCCACAGGGTACTTATTTCAAGCTCAGAAATTTATCACTTTAAAAATATGAAGCATAACTACACATAAAACATGGCATTTGATTGTTCATTATATCCTGAAGCTGTTTAAAAGTTAATGTTTAAAGATGTTGGGGATATTAGTAATGTTTGTAAATGGAAACACGTCATCGGCCGATTTATCAGCCGGTAGTGTTGAAAGGGTCAAGGGTGTTTAAGTACTTTGAATAATGTGTTCTTTTAACCAATCAGGTTACAAAAATCTTAATATTTGGTATATAAAACAAATACTGACTGTTTTTTGTTTTTGTTTGATTAAACCAGGAATACCTCAGGGTATAGTCATATTTTTGATCACATTGGGAGAAATGATTTTAACCCTGGACCTAAAAGAAGCAAATAACCATACACTACAGAAAAATAGTTCTTGCTGAATACAGCACATACCTGATAAATAGCCCACGCCATATAATCTAGAAGGGTAGCCCTATCCACCTGAGGGTTCTCTTCTATCTCCTGTCGCCGCATCGCTTCTTTCATCCACAGTATAGTATGGTAGTGATCATTAGCATTGTAAGCAACACGACCCAGCTCAAAACATTCGTGAGCTTTAATGAAATGAGAATGATACACAATGTTTATAGATAACAACAGAGGCACTCATTTGTCAAGAACATTGGAGTCTTTGTTGCTGTTACCCATAAACCTTTTCCCACCAAAATCTGAGCCTTTAAGCCTAAGGCCAAGAAAAAAATGGTTGTGTTGCCCTCAAGTAGAATTTCTGAAAAATTGAGTCAATTGGCTGGAAAATATTTTTTTACATGTTTTTTTAAAGCACCTAAAGTACCAAATTTGGGTGCATTTTCCACTATTTTCAAAATATTTTCTCAAAAAACACCCAATCTGAGTAATATTGGATGCTTCCCGACCCAAATTTTTTCTAAAATTTTTTTTGAATAGGGTCAGTCGCTGAGGGCAACACAACAACTTTTTGGGAGGCCTAACTGTATATACATACCATTCCACCTTGTGATCGATGCACAGAAGCCGTAGCAGAGACAGATGAGACAATTTGATAAAGAAAATACTCACTAGAGTCTAGTTGGCTTTGATGCGTTATGAAGTCGTTTTGAAATCAATGCTCTTGATAAATCTGATTTTTTTGCTCAGATGTAAAATAATCAGAAAACCTCAGGAAAAGACAATGACAAGTACCATATGACTATGTGCTAAAATCCTTAATATCTTGTCAATTCCTTTCTTGTCTGTATGTGGTGAAAGTAGGTGTGATGTTTGGTTCGTGTTTGGTTAGTTTGGACGAGAGAGCAGAAGGGGTAACAGTGTCTTTCAGAAAATTGTAAAATTATTATTTGCCGATTTCTGAGAGTTAGAGTCAATTGGCCTCAATGATTGATGATCTTGATTGCTGTTCTTGAATAGAGCAGCATGCAGACCAAATGCTTTCATATTTGAGATCATGGTAGTTAGCATGATACAATCAAGGCATTCTGGACAGGACAATTTTTGATACAAAATATTTGTTAAAAATGTGGTGGAAAAACTCAACCAAATATCTTTGACTTCAATGTATTTTATTAATGTGTAGTACTGGTCCATCTAGTTTCTTCATTTGAGCCAAGTCTTTGATATCCAGTAGTCCTATGACTGTCTGCTAGTTTATTCAGAGTCCACCAATGTCCATCACACAACATTAATTCAGGTGTAGTCTTTTGGTATGATTATGTGTGGTACGTGAGGAATCAACACACCACACAGGGATGTTGTGGGAGACTAATCATCAAGTGTTCAACAACTCACTGTATCTCTTTATACAGGAGCGTACCGTTGTTGATTCGTGATGAATCCACAGTTGATATTCAAATTAGCGCGTCACGGACGGCACGGCATTTACGGAAGTGCGTTTACGCAGTATACAAAAGTAGGCGCACTGATTATCGCGCATCGGGCACTTATATAGTGCGTGCAAAAACCCGGTGCTTGGGAAAAATTGATAACGTCAAAGCAGCAAACATTCACAAATTAGCACTTTGGTTCAGATATGCTAAATATTTTTTATGAAGATGAGTAGGCCTATCTGCTAAATTGAAAACATTTAGACTTCATTCGTTTTCAGGAAGATTTTCGTTGTTGAAAGGTATTCAAACACGCCACAGAGTTGTTCATCGCGAATCAACAACTCTGCATCCGATGCGTCTGCGTATTTTTATCACGCTCGAGTGGCACACTCGGGTGGCTTTAGCCACCCTCGCGCGATAAAAATACGCAGACGCATGGATGCATCGCTGTTGATTCGGGATGAACAACTCTGTGGCATGTTTGAATACCTAAATACCCATCGATTGATATCGATAAACTCTGAATAAACCATAACTCTAATTTTTTTAATTAGTTTCATTCAAATCATGCACAAATGTTTAGTAAGATGATATGTTAAGGAATTTTGCAAAGCTTTCTTTACATATGACAGATTCATCAAAGTTAAATGTATGATTTTGATTTATATTTCATTTTTATTTGATGCATGAGTGGAAGTAAAGTACTCTTTGCTTAGAAGCATAATGGGTGATGGAGACAATAACAAGGAATTGACATAGACATTTATTAAGAAGTAACATATTATCTGCAAGATCATGATCGCTAGGTAGTTCAATAAAACTCAGCAGGCATACACTGAATGCAGTATCCCCTCACACAGGAACATTTGCACAAGGGACAAACAGCTTATTGTCATTTCCAAACTACGGTTTAATTAGAGTTAAGTTTCTCGCCCAAGGAAACAAGGAGACATGGTCCAACCGATGTTCCAACCAGGACCCTCTGATCTGTTATATGAATCTCCGAGCATTGTGCAACACTCCCCTCTACATTTTAGAAAAATGTTCAGCTATTACAAAAATTCAATCACATGATCATATTGATCAAAATCAAAGTGTTACAAAAAATATTTGCGATAAAAAGTAATTGGGAAAAAGGATGGCCTTTGTGCACTGGAGGAAGAGACCGTCTACATTGGTTGGGCCATGCTTTTCCATTGTAATGCTGTGAGAGGATCCTAACCTCTTTTTGGGTGCTTGACAAAGGCAAATTAATCTGAATTTATCTGCATATCTTAAGTTCAGATAGAGTCAGTTTTGGTCAAAGTGAATCAGTCTGATCCTGATGATTACGCGAACAACTATGAGGGAACGATAGCATTTTTCTGATCATTTGAAGTAGAAATCGCATATTTTAGACAGAGGATTTGAGCAGCGATACTTTTATTTCCTTTTCAACAACTCACTGTATCTCCTTCTCCTTATACAGGAGCGTACCGTTGGTGATTTGTGAATCCACAGTTTATATTCAAATTAGCGCGTCATGCACGGCAAATTGTTTACGGAAGTGAGTTTACGTAGAACACAGAAGTCAGCGCACTGTTAATTGTGTGCCGGGCACTTTAAGCACGTGCAAAGCCTGGTGCTTGGTAAAAATTGAAAACGTCAAAGCAATTCACAAACTTGCTCTTTGCTTCAGATTCTCCTAAATATTTTTATGAAGATGAGTAGAGAGCTATCTACTCATCTTCATAAAAATGAGTAGAGAGCTATCTGTTAAAATTAAGAACATTTAAAATTTAATTCATACGCTTTCATTAATATTTTCATTGTTGAAAGGTATTCAAGGCGGAGGGCAATAAACTCAAGCACTTCTTGCCTTTGTTCCATTGTAATTTCAACCAGGACCCTAAATGATAGCTTTAATTTAGTATTCTCTCTTCAAATATTTATTATTAATTGGTTTTTAACAGTTTGTTAATCAGACAATTGTAGCTCCGACATTTTGCTCGGTACCTTTTGCTGTAACGCATCACAAATATCATAAATCCTGCGCACAATGTAAAAAACATGATCTTGCAAAAAACAAAAACTTGTTGCTTCTTAAGATTTGATTTCTCATTAGCCATACCAGGTGGGTTTGCCATGCCAAATGATCCAATATATCTGTTCTTTGCACAAGAGAAATTTCCTCGCCTTCCTCCGTTTGTCGAATCAAGGCTTCTTGCATCCACAAGATGCAATGGTATCCATCGTTCGCTTCGTAAGCTACACGACCTAACTCATAACATTCATGGGCTGATATATGGGCAACAGCAACAAGACAAATACAAATGGTGGAGAAATATAAAGAATTAGTTAATATTCATGCAAGTCGATATTCATGAAACCAAATGTGTTTTATGCAATACAACCAACCCACTAGAGCTGAAATATGTGCATATATAAATCAAACCATACAATGGCGGTCAAAATTATTTGCGAACATGTAACTACGGGCAAAAACCTAATTATAATCAAATGACCAAGACTTTTTTTTAAAAAAATCATGTTTTTATAGGTACCATATGTATCCAATATAAATAATCCACATTTCCTCTAATATTCAATCTTCCAAAACCATGATTTCCTGGTCCATATACAAATACACCACATGCACTTTTTGATATGTACCTCATGTAGATTATCATTCAATGCTCGTTATCACCGTATAACCGTAAAGAACATTTTTAGGTTGTAATTTTTCCAACAAATGTGCAGTTATGTATTTAAACTTTGTTTTTGAATGTGCAGAATAAAGTATACTGTATGTTTAGCACGTCATATTTTCAAATGCGGTAAAATGCAATTCCTGTTGAGTTCTTTACATATGAAAATATAAAATTAAAAAAAGACGCAAATGACGAACGGTTCTCGAGATATGGCTGGCTAAAGGTTTTATGCGCAAACACTTTTGACCGGCAGTGTATGTAAGAGTCACAATATAAAGGAAAAAGGGAATTCATTAAAACAATAAGGTAACAATGTGATAACACTGAAATCAAAACCATCCACACATTGAAAAATTAAACCATCGAGGAATCAAATCTCCACTTATTAAAATGTGAGGGAAGTGTTCTCTTTCCAGCACTCTGTATCATGATTGTTTTTCAAAAAAGATGATACCCACTACAAATGTTTTTATTAAAGTGCAATCATAGAACCAGTATTGTATTTGACTTGTTATATATCAATGACTTGTTATATATCAATTACATTGCAAATTAATTTTGCTTCTGAATAATTCTTTTGCGTGCTAATGAACAATGTGGTATTTTTAGTTATGATATTGTCTGCATCTCGGAAATAGGTGTTCTCTATAATACTCTGCTTCAAGTGCTGGCAATGTCCTCTTTATTGATGTGCAATCATACTATGGTACCGATATTATATCAATTATTAGGCAAAAAAACCAACAACTCTGTCTCAGGTTCCTAAGGCCCCAAACCCTAAGCGCAACAAGTTTTGTTTTTTGTTTTTTTTAGTCAAAAAAGGATATGCGCACGCGGAATTTTTTTTTTATTACGTTTTTAGGTCACTTTTTTTTTCAGCCGCTTTGCGCCCGAATTTTTTCCTTTTTTTTCTCTCGATGTAAGAAAAAAAATAAAAAAGTAAAAAATCTCCTGAAAACCTAAAAAAAAAAAAGAAATGCGGTAAAATTCTGTAATTTCTTTGGCCTTATAGCAAATTATTCTTCTTTTTTTTAGGTTTTCAGGAGATTTCTTGCTTTTTTATTTTTTTCTTACATCGGGAGATAAAAAAATAATAAAAATTTGGCCGCAAATCAGCCGGGAAAAAAAAAAAATAAGGGCCTAAAAATGTAATAAAAAAAGATTTCCGCGTAGCGCATAGCCTTTTTGACTAAAAAAAAACAAAAAACGTGGAGCGCTTAGGGTTTTTGGCCTAAGGAAGCTGAGACAGAGTTCTTTTTTTTTTGCCTAATGAACAATGTGATATTTTTGGTAATAATAGTCTGCTTCAAGTGCTGGCAATGTCCTCTTAATTACATGGCCAACATGGAAATACAATGGAAATTTAAAGTATCATTAAAAGTACGAGTCGGCAAGCATCATCAATTACATGTGGGGGTAATGGTTCCGATTGAGGTGTATCAAGGGTCGTTACATGACCATGTGTAAACAGCAAAAAATACATGTATGGCTATCAACAAATGATATTAGGCTAAAAAAAGAAACAAGTTTGTTTCCTGTGGGTCGTGCGCATTTCGTTTTGGTATAAACTATTACCTCATTTAATTTTTTTATTCTGATTTTTTAAAAAAATGACCCCCAATTTTATTGTAAAAATCGGTTCTACATCGATAAAATATCATTCATGCTGATTTTTACTAGAAATTTTCGGGCAGATCTATCATGGACCAACACCTTAAAAAGTTGAAAAAGCCTGTAAAAATTAATTCCCTGTCATTTTCTTATTGATCATTCTGTTCCGATTAAATTTCAAATAACAAATGAAATATTAAATTAAAAAGTCTCATCATCTTGTTTTCAGGCGCCAAACATGTTTACAGTCCACCTACATACTAAAGTAGCCAGCTTTCTCTAATAACTCTTAAGAAGTAAAATAACAATAACAACATTGTTTTTTGTTCAGCGGTTGCTTATGATTAATCGGCAGGTAAATTGCCATTTAATCATTTCACTTCTCTTACACATTTTACTTCCAATACCAGATCCTAATGATATTTAGATAGTAATAATATATAACCCTTGTTGCAGCTTTCCATATCCTGGATTGACCGGGGTGCGGGGGACTCAAGTATAATCTTGCAGGCATAGCGTGACAAAGAAAAAGGTGAATTAGGGTTGTGTTTTAAGATAGAAGGGTGAATCAGGTGATACCATTGAGGCTATAAAAACAGCCATTTTCAAGAAATAGGGTACTTTTCAAGCTCTAGTGTGAAAACTGTATCGGTAAAATCCTGATTTAGGGTGTGAATAGGGGAAAAAGGGTATATTTTGGCTTCAGAAACAATCAACCTATAGGGGGTGTTTTGAAAAACTGTGGTCACGCTACGTCTGCAACATTATACTTGAGTGGCCCACTGGGGGATTGACTAGACTATGACGGGCAAAATCAAGTGATATTTTTTTACGTCCAGGAGAAGGACTCAGAGAGAAAACACTGCAGAAGCGATTAACTACCCCTATGGACTGAAAACCACATACATGAATCAGGAATTGAACATGGGCCTTTTTGGTACAAAGCAAGAGAAGAGAATTACCATGGCACTAAGTCATTTTCTGAAACACTCTCAACTAATAAAGCCCTCAGGATAGTGGAATATTGCATTACTTTTTTTTTAAAAATTGGTAAATTTTACATCACGTAAAACTGATATCTATTTCTGAAAAATTAAAAAGAAAAAGTTGTCCTTTACATTGTTGTGCAGCACAAACAAATTATATTTTTGGCCTTTGTCGTTTACCCATGAAAACATTTCCATTAATAGCAATCGAAGACGCACTTAAACAAAGTACTTTTTATTTATTATGAAAACCTCACCCTAGTTTGCTATAAAGAAGGCCATTCAATACATCCAAGTACTTCGCAAATATTATGATATTTTTAATAAATTTACCTTTCCCTTGCAAATGTATTAATTTTTCTTATTTTATCTTAAGGCCAAAAAAAAAATTATGTTTGTTTGCCCTCCGCGACCGACCCTAAAATTGCCAAAAATTAGGGTCGCGATTTTAGTTTATTTTTTTTTTCTTCAAACATGTAAAATATGAAAACTCAATATTTTTGATGTAAAACGTAATATTTAGCAGTGTGAAGTCACATTTAGTAGTATAAAATGCATATTTCCTCTAAATAATGACTCACAATTTTTGATTAAGCCCTGTATTGCTTGGTATTCATGATAAAATCCATGGAATGACATAATATGTGTAGAGTAAAAAAAAAAAAATTAAAAAAAAAAAAAGATTAACCGACCGACCGACCCAAATTTTTAATTTTTCCACTGGAGGGCAAACAAACAATTTTTTTTTTTTGGCCTAATTTCATGCTCATCTTCACAAAAATATTATAGAAATCAGGAGCTTTCAACAAGAGGGAGCGTAATTGAGTCCAGGCTTACTTTCTTTCTGAAAAGTGGCTCGTACATATCTCTTCCCAAGTTTAAATAAAGCTCAATACTCAACCTGTATTAGAAGTACCTTAATGGAGAACACTTCTCACTTGATAGGTACTTTAATGGTGAACATATTTCACTTGATTTTCATTTCATTACAAAGTATATAATGTATCAAAGATGTTTAAACATTCAATGAAAATGTCAGATTTGAAAGGACAGTAATCATAAAGATGAGAAACCTTCAAATGCTCCTTGTTTAACAGATAAATTTGAAAATAATTGCATACAGCAGAAACTTGTTGTATGGTACATCATGTTTTGCTCCTTTAAGGTTTTTTTTTTTCACATATGCAAAATCTCATTTGATTTTCTTAAAAATCTTGTATTTGGTAGATTTTTAGTGCTGAGAAAGAATCTAATATAAAAACAAGAGGTCACTGTGCTTGTTTTTGAGATATATAGACATTTCAAAAAGTACATATTTTCCCCAAAATTCACTCGATTTAGCACACAAAGTATAGAAATTTAAAGCTAAAATAATTCGATCATTATGTGCTTGTAAAATAGTAAATGTTCCATTGATTTTTTAAAATTTTACCTATGTTAAAGCATTTTTTGCATACTAGTACTTTAAAATACCGAAATAAATTTAAAAAATAGGGTCACTGTATTACTTTTAGTTTTCAAGAAAAATGACAAAAACAGGCATTTTTCAATAAAAATTGATTACTCTGATGGCACATCTGCGTCTGCATAATATCCCCTGAAAAAATTACGAGGCAATGCGGCATGTGATTAACCAAACGCTTTTAGTAAATCATGCCCTCAGTATGCATTGATATTTGCGTACGCAAAACGGGTGCAAACTTTTTTTCGAATTTATACTACTGAAAAATTGTTATCCCACAGTCGTAAGCAACTGCATCTGTGAAAAACACCTTGACACAAAACCAACAGGTCCATTAAAGGGACTAGCCTAGATTCCACCTAGAATTAAAAACTTATGGAAATACTCCAAATATAGCTAAAAAGTATAATAAAATCCCAAAAAATGCAAAAATTTATACACAAATGGCTCAAATTAAGAGAGAGCTAATTTGCAATATATCGTTCTTTGATGGTGGTGTGACTATCCTGTGTTTCTGAATATAAATTTCTACCTCGGATGGAAAATTATCAAACAAAGTCTCTAGACATTATTCAATACATATTAAAAGAGAAACAATTTCATCAAAAATAATTTGTTTGGCCATCTCAGGTGTAGAAACAAGATTTTTTAAAGTTTTAAAACTAGAAACACTGTTTTCACACCACTTTTTGTCTCCGGCGACAAAACATAAAGAAGGTAAAGAATTGCAATTTTCTCCAATATTCTTCAAAATCATGGAAAACTACTTGTAGGTTATATTACTATAAACATGTTCTATCGATTAAAGTAAAAAAAAAAGGAAGGAAAAAATAAGTGAGAAGAATCTAGGCCAAGCCCTTTAAAATCGATAATAATAATAATAATAATAATCTGGTTTTTGTATAGCAATTTTTCATCAAGATCAAACCGCTCGTGTTTTCGCTGCAGGTAGATCGTCACAATCACTTCACTTCATTTAGGCGTTTGGCTTCCTTTTCAAGAGCACATCATCCTATCGGTACTTAGATTGTAATATTTACCCTTTTTGCAGCTTCCCATAACCTGGGTGGGGCAGACTATGTTGGACAAATCTAGTGTCAGTTTTAAGTGCAGGAGGAAGACCGGAGTACCCGGAGAAAAACTTGCGGAAGCGAGTATGGACTGAAAACCAAATGCACATACAGAGCCGGGACCAGGAATCGAACCCGGGACTCAGTGGTGCAAAGCGAGGGAAATACCGCTACACTAACCCGCTTCCCCAAATCAAAGTTGCATTCATCATATATAAGTAATGATAATGATTGGTCACCACTTCTCAGCCAAATGAACACATTACGCTTAATTATTTGGAGTCTTCAGATATTTTTTAAAGCAAGAGGAAGACTCGAGTACCAGGAGAAAAACCCACAAGTATGGACTGAAAACCAATTTGTTTCAAGTCAAATCTCACATTTCACTTCTCAAAACATGTTTTGAGCAACAAAAGTAATGATAACTATTGCATCAGGTGATCATTATTAATAGTACAGAATGAATTTAAGGTGCATTGGACAAAATGTCGAAAAATTGTATCTGCAGGTGATACACTTGGCATGTTCGGTTATAACTTCTTTCAAAATTGGATCCAATCCTTCAAAAACATCAAAAGGTATATTTTTGTTTTGCATGTTGATCTTGTGTATGATACTATTCTACAGAAGGATGTATTGATGCTGCGAGTCAGAAAAGAAGGTAAATTTTGTCTCTTAAATATTACTTTCATATCATAGCAGATAAATAAAAAAAAATCAAATTTTCCATAAATCTGCCAGTAAAGCCTATTTTAACAGCTCAACTCTAGGGGAGGGTGGTATTTTTCATTGTCGGCAACAATAATTAATATTGAAAGAAAATCTAAAAACTTTGATGGCTCCAGGTTGAATTTGGCAATGACACTTTGCATGCCTTTATTAGGCCAAAAAAAATTGTTTGGTTGCCCTCCAGAGCTTTTTTCAGAGAGGGTCGGTCGGTCTGTTTTTTTGGGTTTTTTTAATTTTTTTTTTAATACTCTTCCACATACTGCTAGGTTGATCGGCCGCTCCAGCCTTCACAACTTCCCCCGCGACATTCAAATCAAAACAATCAAATACTTCTTGTAGTAATTTGGGACATCATAAACATTTTGAGAGTTAAATATCGCAAAAAGCGAAAAATATAACATTTTTTTGTGTAGTTTTCGGTAAGTTTTGCATATTTTTTTTCAATAAAAAAAGGTTTGGGTCGGGCTGAAAATTAGGGTCGGTCGGTGGAGGGCAACCAAACAATTTTTTTTTTGGCCTTATGTAAAAATCCCAAAATGTCTGGCGAAAGTTTGGGGATGATGTTGAACTTGTCCAACGCCCCTTTAAGCTGGCAAAATCAATTTTCTCATACGACATTGTGGTATTACTTTGATAGTGCATCCATGAAACATGAGACACTCCAATTAATGTCTTCATGATTTATGCACGACATGAATCATGTTTGAAAAACATAAATTTATGCAAAAATAGATTATTTTGATTTGTAAGTGCTCTTCAACAGTAAAATATAAATTTGAAATTAACAAATATTAATAAAGAATCAAACATTAGAAATACTAGACAAGTCCTTGAGACACACTCTTCATATAAGTTTGAAATTAACAAATATCAATAAAATAAAATGAGATATAGAAATAATATATGGATCCTTAAGAAAGGGAAAATTGAATTGAAGTATATCATGGTTAGGAAAAGTAATGACACATGCATACATAAACTATGAAAAGGATGAAGTTTCAAGTTTTTTTCAAGTTTATTGTTTCCATAATCAATTATTTGGAGTTATAGACCCGATTTCAAAACTTTATCAGAATAGTGTTTTAAGATGCTTGGCTAAGTAGTATGTTCACACACAATACTTTTACCACTTATGCAGATTGGCTATAAAAAGATTAATAAGGCCAAAAAAAATAAAAGGTTTGTCTCAGAAACCCGCGCGCATTGCTATGTGAAAGTGAATTTAGCACGTAGACCTACGCGCTGGCCCTCTTTTTATTTTTTTTTTCTCGATAGTAAGCCAGCGATCGACCACCGTGGTAAATAACTTAATTCTCAATTCAAGCGAGATTTGTTTATTTATAACTTTTTTGTTTCGTTCTTTCGTGTCATACGTGTGAGTGACTGTGGCGGTCACTTCACACCCGTAAGTTGGGCGATTAAAATTTTAGAGCATAAAAAAAAAAGAATCCCGCATACCGCATAGCTATTTTTCTAAAAAAAATAAAAAAAAAAAAAATCGCATAGCGCATAGCGTTTTTGCGAATGGTTTCTGAGACAAACCTTTTTTTTCCTTTGGCCTAAACTCTCTTCTTAGTCCACTTGTCAATTCCAAGTTTTTATTTAGCATGTCTATAAAATGCATCCTCAAAACATTGAACACTGATTCCATTACAAAAACAGCATATTCAAAACAGTCTCTCAAAATATTTTGGCACAAATAAATAATAAGAAGAATAGCACGTAACTCAAACTTGAGTACCCCCCCCCCCATGGGTTGTGGCTTTCCACCAGTAATTCATATTTCTTAAAAATCTTGATTATTCCTGATACTCTTGTGCATGTCAACGTTAAACATGAGCATACATGGGCATACGGAATGTTACTACATAGTTATCCTCTCCATTGAAAAAATGCGGTTTTATATTTCATTGAAAATCAACATTTTAGCTATGTTTTATTACGTCAATGTGATGTCATACATGACTAATTTAAAAAATGTTGGTATCAATGGAAAGAGAAAACCCTACCATGAAACAATGAAACTTTGATCTTGTCATTATTGACCAAAAATCACATTTTTTGGGCAAAATTGGGCTTCCGGACAAGCTAAAAATAACCATTTTTTAAAACATTACTTCTGAATGGGAATTTGAATTTAAAACACCCATTCAGATGTTGCATCATTTTTATTTTTGAGGATTTTGACCAATTTTTTTAATTTTATGCCAAATAAGGTCAAAAAATGACCAAAAATCGAAAAAAGTGAATTTTTGACCTTGCAAAAACGTAAAATTGAGTAACGTGCTGTTCCCCCTTAATTACGCTGCATGTCTCAATTTCCTCCATGCAGCTTATGTGATAAGCGGGTAGGTAGATGACATCAATTGTCATCTGTAAAGAAAGTAAAACCACTTATGAGACCATATCCGCACAATAATGTACATAAAGACGAGTGACTATTCTGACAAAAATTTCATTGATGTACCTTCATCATTCCTTCTGGCTAAAGTTTAAAACTTTTTGATACCCCTCGTATGTAATGACAACGGAAACAAAATGTCACTTTACAAGTAAGACCAACCTGGCACCTTCCTGTATAATAAGTCTGTTTGCATCATTTATAAATAAGCATTTCCATTCATCTCAAAAACTGGAGCTGGGGCTCCATGGGGTTATGCTAGTTTTCATTACCTAAACCAAGGAAACGAAATCGTCATGTGAGTGCAAGAAAGTCGTATCTGCAATGGCTGCCCTAAGTTATATCTATTTTATGCCTGGTCACAAGAATGTGAAAAATCCCTGAAAATTTCCCTGTCTTATGTCAGTAGTTCTTGAAATGGTTCTTCAGGTGACACCCGTCACCTGAAGAACCATTTCAAGAACCACTGACCCAAGACTGGAGATTATAAAGTGTGCAATCCAAATTTATCACAACTGGCAGCTATATTGCAGATACGACTTTCTTGCACTCACATGACGAAATGGCACTTAGTATCAGCCACCACCATCTTGCTTGCATCATTTATAAAGTTTTCCAGTGCCATCTTACACGGCATTTGCATCATTTATAAAGTCCTCCATTACCCATGCAAATCCAATAGCTCTTGCCCATTCTTGATGTGCTGCAAGTAGTCAACAAGCCTATCATCTTCCACTATTTGATGACATCAGCAGGGCTGTTTTCTCTCTTTGAAATCCCTTGACGTCTTCTTAACCACAATGTTTTAAAGTATCAATATGAGGTGAATTTTAAGAAATAGGCTAATTAGGTTGAGAAAAAGAAAATTTTCCTATAATCGATCTGGATTTTGAAAACAACCAACATTTTTCAAATGTGAAATGCTACAAAACTTACCCTTAAAACTTTAACTTGAAAATATATTTATGACAATTCAGGTTATATTATGATGTAAATGCAAAACCAGCAACTGAATGCAATAAATATCTACTTTTTCATAACTGTTGGATCAACCCCATTATGTATTTTTTTTATTGCCATATCCGATGGGTGATTTTAACATTGACCTTCTATACTGTTGTTTTCCATCCCTTCAAACCCTAACTATTATTATAAACTAAAATCCATAGTACAGGGCCCGCGGTTTGTAAATGCATGGGTTTTTGTTTAAATTGTCCAATACATTTTTGTTTTCCCTATAGATTGGTTAAATTTATGAATATAACAGAGCCATAAGTCTGAGCAAGAGATCCATACATCTCATGTATCTTTTATTAGGTATATTACCATCCCCCCTCCCCCATGTCAGCACAGTAATGCAAGTACCCAAATCACTGATGATTTGAACTGGAAATAATTTACGCAGTGAATAGAATAATGAGAGAAGATTTGTAATTCATAATCCTAGCAAACACTAACTCCCTTCCTCATTTATTTAATGTCCACAGAGAATCAATTTTTGGAAATACACTATAAAGTTACTTCACCTAGAGATTGGACTAATAAGCCATGTTTTCACAAAGGTTTTTGCTTGGTCTATAAGACTCGCAGCTAAAGTTAAACCAACCGCTAAGCCAGAGTGTCTGTCCTCATTGTGAATTTAGACTCTAGTCTAGCGAGAGAGGTCAAAGAACTTTCGCTAACCTTAAGTCTAAATCTTACCGAAAGTGTCTCGTGACCCATAAAATGATTGACAAAGCGCGCCGATATGAAATCAGAAAACGTAAACAAAGATGGCGAAGCTTCGCACAAGAAGAACGATCGGCCTCAAAACTGTGCAGAATTTGGTCATTATTATTGTGGTAAAGTTCATGTTAGACAGTTCAAGTCAGGTACTAGAGCTTTCTAGTCTTCCACTGCCAGGAAAGGAGCAGAATTGCTCGTTTCAAATCATATTCGCCACAGAAATACAGTGCAAAACTGCCAGTAACTCTAGGTTAAAATAAAAGATCGCATCTTCACGGCTTTTTGACTCTCGGTTAAGACTCTCGGTTAAGCAAGATCAGGTTAGCCGAAAGATAACCGCTAGAAAATCTTACGGTTAAAATTCACTATTTAGACTAGAGGCTACTGAAATGAGTTGCATTCTGACGGCGCTTAGCCGAGAATTTAGACTAGAGGCTAGTAAATTTGGCGTTAACCGAGAGTCAGTGGGAAGGCGCCTATAGTATTATTAGTCCAAGCCTAGAGATAAACCATCAGACTTTTTGAAAGTCTCCTGCTGAATTTTCCTCTTTTAATTTGTTGTTTGAATCATTAATATACATAAGGCTTTGATGAAACTTTATACATGCTTATCATGTTTCATTCTTTTATTATTGCCATACAATTTGACCATTTGCTAATAATAAATTTCAATTAAATTTGACTAAAGTAACTTTACTCTTCACAAGCATGCAAATATCTTGAATTTCAAGATATAGCAAAAAAAATAATATAAGGTAGAACTAATGAAAGTTAATCTAACTGGAGGGCTTATATGAATATTAAAAAGGACAACGTTATCAAAAAGAAAAACCAAATATAAG
>JXSR01S004434.1:0-14265 GCA_000969725.1 Ophiothrix spiculata
TTTGAACGTTTTTAATTGTGCGGAAATACTTTAGAGCGGGAGTGTACATGGTGAAGCTGTCTGACAATCCTGTGGCAAGTACATAAGGTTTTATTGAAAAGAGGAGATAGATGGCTGATATATTTGTCCCGTCATATCGAACGGTATATTTTGGTCACATCTGAAAGCTGAGATTTTAAGTTTTAAATGGCATGTTGCTTTTGGTTATATTGGATGTTCGGTTGCAATCAATTAAAGTTACAACCAAATTGGCAAAAGGCATCGGGCTGATTCAGAAAACTATAGTTCTGAGAAAATCAAGTTTAAAGTTTTTGTACTAAGAAAACTTGAATAAAGAGAGGATTTTTTATTGTGGTTTTTACACATTTTTCTACTGTTTTATATGTTGAAACCTGATTACCGTACTGACTCGAGTAATGTCCCACCGTTTTTGAAAGTGAACTTTGAGCAAAGTATGGGGCTGGGACTTTACGCGAGGACACATGAGAGAGACTGAACTAACCGGTCGATCTACCGAGGTAAACAATGCCAGTGAATTGTCCGAGCTAGGGGGATCAAATCAAGCTATTCGTTGTAACGTTTTGAATAACACATTTCAGGATTCAGTTCAGTAAATATTCTTTAAAATTATCCCGATGAGTTTTTTCAATAAACACTTACAGGAACGTAACAATCAAGGTTTAATATGGTAAAATTACTATTGCACATTCGATCGTGAGTTCGCCATTTTGTAATAGTAACAATCGCGATTGCGCATGTCCAATAGATATGATAGCGCATGCTCATATTTATTTTTACTGTTATATGAACAAAAACATCGCCATCTGTTGACGATTAGAACACAGACAACAGTGAAAAGGTGTATATTCATCCGCGGTCAGCCGTGATATTCCGATAAATTATAAGATATTTTGGATAAAATGTACCCATTTCTATCGTAATTAAGATGAGTTTGCGATTATTTTTTGATGCAGATTTTGATATTATGATAACTTTTGCAGGTGATTCAGCAAATTATGGCCACAAATAAATGGTATTGGGATATTTTGGTAATGATTATTGACGACTCCTAAAGAATACCAATGGGACTTTACGCGCGTGTACGTTAATTTTCTGAAATTTTTTGTAAATATACAGGTGGTACATTGCCCGAAGATGGGATTTTACCAGAGTCAGTACGGTAATATGATAGAGGACACTTCAAAGGTAATATGATTTCTGATGAAATTAGAAATTTGAACTCGGGACTTGATTTTTGACTTTATGCTCAGCTTCAATGGCCCATATCCCATAATATACTATGCCAACATTAAGGTACCTCACGGGTCACATAATGAAGTATTTTGCAGTTTGGTAACTTCTCTATTAATCTATGGACAAGTGTCGACAGGAAAAAAGTAACATTACCCATTGGCCCGTTGGACAGTCACAGAGCTCTAGAGCATGGATTCTCAACTAGCGGCGCGCATGCCAAATCTGGTGCTTTGACAAATACTGATTGGTGCTTTGATATACTATAAAACAAAGAAATATATTAGAAATACAATGAGAAATAGGCATGTTTGACGCTTCCCCTATATTTTCTCATTTTTGTGGCGCAGTCCCGGGTGAAGTGTGAGGACTAGTTGAGAACCCCTGCTCTAGAGCAACTATTACAAACGAACTCAGCGAAAATGTCATCGTCAGCTACCATGATATGGCCATGGCTATGACCCTGCCTGTCAGCTCATACAACAAAGACTTGTGTCACAAATCCAAACAAATCTGGCTCTCCAATAAGATAATCCTCTTTAATCAATCAGAAATCCTTCCATGAATTACAAATACTCTAAGTATAGATGTGACAAATTATAAGTGCCTCTGCTTTGTGATGAATGTATACAACTTACATTTTATCATCTGCTCCTGTGGCAAAGCAGACCAGGGGTCGATTTCACTAACGTTAAAATGCATCGTTAACCCATCGCAAGACCAGAACCCATCGTTAGCTACGACCACCTCTTGACCCCACGCAACGTTAACAAATGGGTTCGATTTTTTTTTGATACATAATTCATATATCTTACGATGCGGTGAACACTTACGAAGGGTTTTCACGTCTTTGTGAAGTCTAGTTTTAGTTACTAGCTGAACCCTTCGTTAGCTACGATTCATCATAATGTTAGTGAAATCAACCCCTTATGGTGTTGTAATTAATTCCATGGTGGGAAGCACAACATAATATGCACTGTTTTGGAACTTTTAAGAGTATTTAAATGGAAGGACTTCAGTGAGAGAACATCACAGGAGAGTTTTGATATTAATAGATGCTTTATCACTACACAACACCAGCTCATATTATAACAAATTTTGTTGTTCTTAAACTAAACAAATGTAGACCTATTCATTATCTTGCTCACCTTTCATTCTAGTGTAGTGGTACAGGTTCAAAAGTTTAGTTTTGGCAGCGCATAAAACCTTGTTGGTTGCGTAAGAAAACTTGTCTTTATTGCTTGATGATCCTATATGTGACTATCCACCACAAACCTTTGGTAAAGTAGGCCAATGGTCAATTTTTGTTTTATTTAATATTCAAATAAAACATATTTTTAACTTTAAAATGATACTTGTATCAGGTTCTTATGACACCACAAATGGAGTTACGATTCTTCAAGCTTGATAAGCCAAACTATGTAAAACCTTATGTTTTTATTTTGATTTTGTATGCATTTCCAATTTAAAGTTGATATTTTGTATAACCGGAGGTCCCTGCTGGATGGTCACATATGTTGCTGTTGCAACTATGCTTAAAATTGTCTGATACATGAATTCAATTATATGAAATAGCGAATACAAAGTTAAACATGCATAATAAAACTGAAATTTAGGCAACCAATACGCCTAAATTCAAAGAAAGCCTAAAAATCAAGGGTTAATATTAAATCCAGGGATTTTCACCCGGAAAAATTCTCTCCTTACGAAGGATATATCATCAAGAGAAACACTCAAGTATTGAAAACAAACCATAGACCTTTTCAAAACATGACATTTCAAAAATCCTGAAGCATATTTTAGTGTCTACATTCACAGGGTAATGATGTGCTGAAAAAATTGCGTAGTTACCATGTTACCAAGAATCACTGATTAGATGAAAATGTAAAGTGATTTAAGATTTCCCAGCAGGGCACTTATATTCAGAGGTTAGTATCATAATCCAAAATGGCCTAAAATTGACTCTAACCTAGGATTTTGGGGTCGACCTCTACAGTACCCAAAACAAAAATTTTGACCAATTTTTCATGCCTTAAACTAAAGATATTTAAAAAACACTTGCCGTAATCAAGGATATGATATCAAAATCGTGTATTAGAAGAAAATGAAAAATCGTCTTCAACCTTTTTCTTGATTTTTACAGTTTTTGACACCTTATACAGTATATTTTAATATCATTCACTTCTGAATTCTGAATTCTGAATATAGGTGCCCCCGTCCCACCCCCTGGAGATTTTCAAATGGATTTTGAAAAGGTCTAGTCAGAAACAAACACTCACTCACTTTTAGGTATACTGTATTGCATTGAAAAGCATTGCTATATTTCTATATGACTCATCTAGTCAGCTTTTTTCAAATTTTTCTTGGTTTCATCAGGGTAAGTTACAGACATTGGTGTCAGCCCTAACAGCAAAATGTGGCGCTGATATTTCTTGCTCTGTCGAAATTGTTCATCGGTTCCGTGAAGACGATCCAAAATTCCCAAAGTACCGTAGCAGTTGGTAAACCTTAAAGAGTAAAGGATTGAACATTACATTAATAAACAAAAAAACACCTAAATGGAATTATCTTAAACATTTAAGGTGTAGGTTCCCATCACATTCTCATCCCCAGTGCTCAACCGGGGGAAGTATTGCATTTTTTTTTATATCAAATCAGTTCGGCGGAACTCACAATTCGGATACGTATCTGAATTTGGATACCCACGTACACTTTGAATCCAAATTGTGATACCCGTATCAGAATTAGGATATGGAGGGGTATCCGAATTCTGTGGCGCAGGAAACAAATCGATAGCGCAAGCTGGCAAGTACATGTAGAACATCTTTCTTGCATCTATGATAAATATATCTGTGGAAATGTCATTTCCATCTGTGCAATTCCAGCGGGACAACTTCGAAACATGTCCTGATAGCTCCTTATCACAGAAGGTAAAATAATTTGGCCAAAACTTTCTTAGAATTTAGATGACAAATGATGATAATGTTATTGACTTTTAAACATACCGGTATGGTGCGCGGCGAAGCTGAATATGTTTTTAATCCAAATTCAGATACGGGTATCAGAATTTTGATACAGAGTATCTAAATTCAGATACAGGTATCAGAATTTTGATACAGAGTATCTAAATTCAGATACGTATCCGAATTGTGAGTTCCGCCACACTAAAATGAAAGCCCATATTTTTCTGATTGTAAATCTAAAATTTCACCTCCAAATTCCAAATAGTTTTTTGAGATATAGCAAAAAGTGTAAAGTTAATTGGTATACCTATTTTCCATTTCTTACATATTTTCATAACAGCCTCATCCCCAGGGTTGCATACTTTGTTTGCCTCTTAAGAGTAAACAAGAAGCAAACTAAGGGTGAGACCCTGCTAAATACATTTCAGAGGTCAAAGTCAATCAGTTATACATATGTTAAAATAGGAACCTACATGCCTACACCTTTATTTAAAATACATTCTGCAAACATTGTCAAGATAATGCTGAAAGTCATGCTAATGCCCCGGGGGTAATGCACAGCTCATGTGTATGCATAATTCAGAATTAAAATCACCCAATAAGGCTCATGCATGAGTGATGATTGGTCAACTACCCCCCAGTGACAAAACTTGTTCAACGATCCTAGTATTAACCAATCACATCATACTAAAATACAGGGGGTTGCACAAAGTGGAGGGTACAACTTACAACTAACAACAAACGTTGGTGAGTAAAAACAACACAGAGCAGTGAGCTCTTTTATAGGATAGACCTTACCTTAACTGCGTTATCAAAATCAGTTCGGGAAAGGTTGTATAATTCCTTTACGTAAAAGAATTCCTTCATGGGTTGTTTTCCGTAAAGGAATTCCTTCACTTTACAGTAAAGGACTTCATTCACGCTAACTTAAAATCGGAGAATATTTTAAAGCATTTTCATATTGAATGGGACCTATTCTAAAAATTTAGCTATGACATTTTGGAAATTTTCCCCCAAAGCAGAAAAATTTTGGCAGACAGAATTCAAAATTTTATAGCTAAATTTAGAATAGGTCCCATATGAAAATGTGTTAAAATGTTCTCTGATTTTCATAGGTTGCTCCAAAAATTGATTTCAAGTTAACGTGAATGAATTCCTTTACTGTTAAGTGAAGGAATTCCTTTACAGAAAACGAACCGTTAAGGAATTCCTTTACGTAAAGGAATTATGAACCTTTCCCGAACTGAAATAAGAGATTTTAATGTCATTGGTTTTAAATAATGTGTTTCTGCAAAAAATGTTTTAGCTGCCTTGCTGAAGTTTATTCCGAGTTTAAGAAATCTTGTGGAGACACAATATAGATAAACCCAGAATTTATAACCATGCAGTGATAGTTATTTTTGTGTCACAATGTTTAAAAGAAATATTTAAAAAAAACCACTTTATATTATAAAGCCCTCCCTCTCTTTACAGTGGTTAAATTTTAAATGAATTCAGCTAGAACCATTTCACACTAATGAAATAAAATGAAAAAGCAAAACACTTTTTTAAATGGTTTTCTTTGTATTTTACTTAAGACTGTGATCACATAGAAGTATATGGTATACGGTATTCGCTATACGTTCCCGGAAGAGGCACTCATGTTTGAAATTAACAGGGATTATCCTCATGAGTGCCTCCCCAAGAGCGTATAGTGAATAACGTATACCATATACCAATGCGTATGTTTCTATGTGATCGTAGCCTTAAGTAACATTATTATGAAACTTACTTCAGATGATGGAAATCATGAGCTTCTGGAGAAGGTAGAAACGGCAGATGATATCCACAATGGGCAACCACCGCTGACGACACAACCATGATATACCACATCCACATAGTCGCAATATGAGAACCCATGATGATAGGCCCGATCTGGGCCGGCAGGACGTTAGCTACGATGTATTCTATTGGGTGCGCGTAGATGGCTGTGATACCGATCGGCGCTGTCCATTCGTGGTGCTTCTTGTGAATGTGCTTGTAGATACGTGGATGGTGTAATAACCTGAAAAAAATTTAGAGATAGAAAAGGTCAATGATTTGTTTTATATACCTCATATATAGATTCCTGTCCTCTGATTGGTTAAAAGTGAGGGCATGGATTTAACTAGGCCCTATAAATTTACTATGCCCGGGGCATGGCATTCACTATACCCGCTCAATGCATTTTGCGTCGTGTAACTCGAGCTTTACGCGCGCGACTGTAAGCTTTCATGGTCAGACACACGCTGCAGTGCGTGAGTAGTTATCTTGGGCGCACTGAATACGACGCGTCAGCACTGAATAATAAATTATTATCGAGCGCTTGGAGTGCTAAAATGACTCTTTTAACCAACCAATGGACACAAATCTATATATTCGGTATATAAAACGAATATTGACTGGTTTTTGTTCGGGTTATGGTTAAAATTATTTCGCCTCGGTGATCTCAAAACCATGAATATGCCCTCAGCTTCGCTTCGGGCATATTCATGGTTTTGAGATCACCTCGGGAAAATAATTTAAACCATGCCCCTCAAACAGTCAATATTTGTATATTATATACCTCATATAGATGCCTGTCCTCTGATTGGCTAAAGTGAGGGCTTAGAGATTTAACTAGGCTTGGGACATATTTTTCGCTACTAGTCCCGCTGAATATGTTTTGCGCAATGTAACTCATCAAGCTTTACGTGCACGATTATAGGCATTCATAGTAAAACACGCGCTGCAGTGCGTAAGCTAGTTATCATGTACGCACCACACGGCATGGTCAGCATGAATTTGATGAATTTCACCTCAAAATACTTTTCTAGTTTTGGAGATATGGCATAAAACGTAAAATTAATTGGTATATACCTATTTTCTATTTCGTGTATATTTACATAATAGCCTCTATCCCCAGAGTTGCATTCTTTCTTATGCCTCTGAATCTTGAGTAAACAAGAAGCAACCTAAGGATTAAACCTTGCAAAATGCATATCAGATATGCCAAAATCAATTAGTCAAAAGTAAAGTATACACATGTTGAAATAGGATCCTACTCCTACACTCCCGGCCAAAAGTGTTTGCGCACCCTTAAATACAGGCAAAAACGTGATTAGTATATCAAACGACCAAGACTGTGAAAAAATTCATGTTTTGTATAGGTGCTTAATGTATCCCATATAAGAAATTTATGTTTCTTCTGATATTCAATCTTCCATAACCATAAAAATGGCCGATTTCCTGGACCATATACAAATACACCACACCCACTTTTTGATATGCTCCTGTGTTGTTTATTATTCAAAGCTCATTATCACTGTGCAGCCGTAAAGAACATTTTCAGGTAAAAAGTTTTCCAACAAATGTGCAGTTATGTATTTAAACTCCGTTTATTTGTGCAGAAGAAAGTACACAATATGTTTAGCACGCCATATTTTCAAATGCGATTCTTGTTGAGTTTTTTAGATATATGTATGTAAAATATAAATCCGAAAAAATATGGCGCAAATGATGAACGGTTCTCGAGATATGGCTGGTTAAAGGTTTGGTGCGCAAACACTTTTGACCGGGAGTGTATAATAACTTCAGGGGTGAATTTTGGAGTGGGTTACACAAGTTATTTGGACTCTCCTTGATCAAGTCTGCACTCTCTTCTATTCAGCATGTGTGAAAAATTCTACAGTTCACAAGACTATCTGAACTCGCATGCTTTGTTTGTGCGAGTCTTTGTATGAGTTGACTCTCAAACCCTCGCCGAAAGTTTACTCCTGTTTAATCGCCACAAATATGATAGTGAAAAAGCAATTTCCCTTTTGAAAATGTTTACCCGACCTATATATATGTTTTCAAACCTTGAAGAATGCAACAAGCAATCAGACTCTGTTTCGAGATTCATAGCATATCTCTTGTATTCTACAACATTGTCAACTGGTGGTTTTGTATTGTGCAAGAGACTAGTAATGATTGATTAAGACCAAATCAATGCATATTAATAATTTTACATGAATTATTCATAGTTTTGGATCATTTTGGGTTTATTCTGTTACTAACACATGTACAAACATTGAACATAAGTTTATTTGAATAATCAGCAAGATTTGGTACGTTGTTATGCTTCGAGAAATACAGACTAATTTACTTCCCCACATGGTCATATTGGTTTATATGCGTCAATCGGCTGCTTTTTTTCATACTTCAAGATTTACAGAGTATAGTGCCAATATTGTTAGAAACTTAGTAGTACTTAGTAAGTCAAGATTTTAAATCCGGTTTAAATACCGTTTTATCCCCATCACAGGGGTGGCCAGATTAACCTCACACTCTCGGCAACTACCCTCACTCCCTCCCTCCACATCACCTGATTCAACGCGTCCTCCCTCCCTAACCCAACCCTCTTACTCTCCTCCTCAACTTGCATCCTCCAAGTCTTCTTCGGTCGCCCTCTCCTCCTCAAACCACCCACCATGAAATCAAGGGCCCTTCTAACAACATGCCCTTCATCCTTCCTCAGCACACGCCCATACCAACCCACACTAGTCACCTTCGCCAAACTGTCCGCTGCTTCTTCCACACCCAACATCTGCATCAAGTCCTCCGTCTTCTATCCCTCAACTTCACACCACACATCGATCTCATCATCATTCTCTCCGCCCTCCTCAAATTTCCCATCTCATTTTTGCCCAGACACCATGCACGACTCGCTACCATACAACATCACTGATCTGAGCACACAGCTCTTATACACCGTTCCTTCATCTTCAAAGTAAATCTTTTCCCAAGTAACATCTCTCCACATTCCCTAAACTTAACCCACCAATACCTCACAGATTAGTCGGGTTACGGTAGGTTTATGTTCTAATCCTGACACTTATCTACACCTCTTCTTTTGAAACATATCTTAATCTGCATGTCTAAAATTAGTGGTTTCTTCCGGATCAGTCCTAATCAATCTTTACTAACTAGTCTCTTGCACAATACAAAACCACCAGTTCACAAACTTACCTGTGAGAATAATAGAATCCAATTTCTTCAAACAGTAGGAAGACAGTAAGCTCCAGTAATACCCACTGCACTGTGGGCAATTCTGTACCAAAGTCACACCCTCTCCATATCATGGCATGGTATACCAGGTAACCCACGAGGAGATTGACGACGATCTGATTGAAGAACACGGTCTTGAGGCATCTCGTGAGTTTAGGCCATTCAACCTATAAACAAGATAAGATAAATGCATTTGAAGGGTAATAAAGGAAGCACTTTGACTTTGTAACTTATCAAGTTTCAAAAAATGAAACATGTGTATCTTGTTTTGAAATATAATTTTCACAAAAAGTTGTAACTATGTTATCCCTCTCAAAATCTTAGATTTGATGTTTGTTAAATATTTTCTCTACCAGGCTTGGTAATTGGTCCACTCTCTTAAAGAGTCAATTCATGATCCACTTTTCATCCTCAAAGGTCACCTCTGTCAAAATTGAGTTTTTTAGCTCGTTATATGTCACAATCCCAAACCATTCTTTCAAATGTGCTTCCATTTTTGACAAAAGTGAGAATATGTATCATTTTCTAACTACCCGGTACTGTCGGGGCCCTGACAGTAAATACAACACAGTAGGCAATGGCAAGCACTCTTGCTGTCACTGTCTTGCTACAACATGTATGACATGCAGAGATATCATGATTATATAGCAAACTAAGTCTGTGAGATATTTGGACTGAGCAATTTTATTGATTATACTTGTGTGAAACTCTACTTACAGGCACGTTCATGTCACTTTGTATCTTATATTTCAAAAGACATGACGGCATTCCAGTGACATCAATGAACAGGAAGAACGAATTAAGAATCCAAAAGGCTGAGAACAAGACTATGTTGGTAGCTGCGGACAAATATATAACAAAACAACTGTTACAGATTAAAGTTACCTACTTTCTGTATAAGTAAATCTTTACCTAAAATAGGAAGTTCATTAAATTCATCCTGTATGCACCACACGCTTTAGATAGGCTAGGTTTACAAAAATCAAAAAAATGTCAAATGGGTGTGGTTCAGAGAATGGCAGAAAAATTCATATAGCGGTGCCTTGATAAAAAGGTTGTGGTTGAAATAAAAAGAGTGGGTTGCATACCCTGTGACTAAAATTGAAATTATGTACTTGGACTTAGGCGGATTTCATTGGACTGAGGAGGGTTAGGGTTAAGGGACCTGAGAATTGTTTATGATTTATGAATCAATCAATCAATCAATCAATCAATCAATGATACAAGTACTTGCATAACATGCATACCCCATGAAGGAGTCTATTCGGAATGTCACTAGTTTGATCGTTTCTTACCCAATACACCAAGAACAAACTCATCTCCACCATAAAAGTCATGAATCTTCACCCACTGTCTATTCCAAAAATCTCCAGATGCACCCCAGAATTTCTGTAGATGCCACGTCAATGAATTACGTACAGCAGCAAAGATCAGTATAGCGCCTCCTACAACAAATGCAAACTTCTTCAAGCTGTCCAATGATTGGCTCAGACGACTGGGCTGAAATGAAAATCACCAAGTTATCTATCAGAGTACTTTTGGCAATGTATAGATCCGTTCAAAAATCCCCATGTAGCACGGACATATATGTGTGTCTGAAAAAGACCCATATTATCACACTAGTTTAAAAACATCTCATTTGTTTCTATAGTTTTCAGAAAATTAAGAACACAGTCTATTGGGCATTTTCTAAGTAATAAACTTAAAAATAAAGCACATAGATGGCTATGCTATAGAAGTATTTTGATTGAAAACTTTTAAATTGGTAAACAATTCAAGTTGGAACTCAAAATTAGACTGCTGAGGACAGTGATGGGTATCACCAAATATTGGGAATAAACAGTTAAGTGTTGTTGTTCAGTTTTAACCCATTATTAATGAATTCTACCAACACACATTCATTCGTTGAATAGTTATTTATCCTGCCCTCTGGCAAACTCAGATGATTGAACATTGAAAATATGAATAACATCCACACTTACTTGTTTCTATGGTTACTGAAGTCATAAGTCAAGAGCACATACATGACCATGCATGAGTTCAGTTAGGAGTGTTATACTGAGGAACTCAATATCAAATATTCCTGTGTGGGAGAATGCTTTTGAAATGATGGTGAGGAGCTCAGAAAAACACTGGAATGTTGTTAGGCCTAAGGAGAGCTGTAGGAGCTCATGCTCAATTGAGCTCAAACATGACGGTCTGATTATCCCGGTATTTAACCTATTTTTTGATCATTTTACTTATAAATATCAAAATTTGAGTTGTATAGGCCTATATTATTGCATGAATGCTTGATTTTGTCCTTGGGTCCACCTGCAGGGATCGCGCAAGCTGGTTCTTTCACAACACCAAGCATTCTTGTATAAACAGATCTCATGAACAGCGTTCGAAATTCTGGTTGTCCGGGACAACCAAATCTAGCGCCGGACAACCTAAATTAATGCTGTGGTTGTCCGGCGGACAACCATAATTTTTCAAAGTCAAATAAACATACTTCCTAGCATGTTTATTTCAAAACTGGAACCTTCGATAAAATTGTGAAATTTTTGAGCATTTTTCTTCAATTCCCTGATTGCCGTAAAAAAATGACTTTTTATCAATTTGTTGTTGAAAAAATAGAAGCAGCTAGGTGTCCCGTAGTTGTCTGTGCGCTTGGGAGACATTTTTTTTTTTGCTTGTCATTTTTGAAAAGCTACGTCAACAAATTTTGGGGGTACCTTTTTGAGTCTGGCGCCGCGCCTGATGACGGACAACCACATTTTATTTTATTTATTTTATTTGCGACATATTTAAAGAGGGTAGCCTCAATCAGTGGACCAGCACTGCTGACGGACAACCAAAAATTACAACCTGGACAACCATGTTTTTTTCCTTAATTCGAACGCTGCTCATGAACCCCTAATTCAGTACCTACACAAGATGAAATTAAATTTACCTTTGGTTCTGCCATCTTTGGCAATGGTCCTGTCCCCACACAACAGCTGTTTTCTAACTCTGTTCTTTCCATCTTTTCGTTGTTTTCCTGTATAAATTTTAAATATGAACAAATGTCAAGCTTCATCAATCAAAATGAATTGCTTCACAATTGCTGATAATTTTATACACATGTTATACTCCTGTTAGTTTCATAAACCTTCTGAAGGTTCTGGTATTTACCAATAATTCTTATTACTGTAGTCTGTACAATTTTTAAGTTGAATTATACTGCCTTGAGAACTCTAAAAATGACACCTATGGTGCACTTTTTCCAAATCATGAATTTTATCTCAATCAAGGTTTTCCTTTGACCCTTTCCAGTCTGACAACTTTTTCCACGCCAGACTGAAGGCATTTTAGCTCCAAATTACTAATTAAAAGTAAATTTAAATTATCTTTAGAAGTATTCTATATAATTCAATGAAACTTCAGCATGATACAGTAGACATCAAGTGCTTTCATTTTATGTGAAAAAGATGATGACCTTTGACCTCATTTCAAGGTCATGTGATCCAATATGGCCGCCAAATGCGATTTTATTTATGCCGTCTGGGATACGGCATACGCCTGAGCTGACACTAATATATGCCGTAGCCACGACAGCATACGACTGGAAAAGGTTAAAGGTGTAGGTTCCTGTCAGAGATTATTTTGTATCCTGTACCATACTCTATTTAACATCCCAATATCCACTTCGACCGAGGTTATCATTGCAGATCGAGATTCTTCTTCTCAAATGTACGTTAGAGTGCAGACTTCAAAATTTAAAGATAATCAGACTACAGTTGGTGGCCCAGGGGGTTCTGTCATCATTGAAAGGGGGGTATCAGGCGTGACCAAGTACTTCCAAACAGCACCCTAAACAAGTATTAACATATTATCAAAAATTACACCCTAAGTAAGTATGATTGTTGAATATTTACTAAAATTTTACCAAATTTACTGAAAATTTAACTCATCAGTTTCAAAAATATACCCTTTTTGTTGTTTTTTTGAGATTTTTGACCCTATTCACGTTACGTACGTAACGTGCCTGATCCTTAAAAAACACCCTTTTTACGTGAATTCTTGGTCACGCCTGATACCCTCATGTCAATGATGACAGACCCCCCCGGGGTTGGTGGGCTCCGATTCATCAACAAGATGATACGGACAAATAATCCTGTTCAAAAATGAGCAACCCAGATTCAAGTACACGTGCACCTCCATTCCTCTTGCTGGCAACAGCCAAAGACAGTATATGTAGGGATTGTCTTTTAAGGGGCTACAAAGTTTTACTCGTCTTCAATGCTCATCTCAATTGCTCTAGGTTAGCGATTTGGAGTTCCTCTTAGAATTCGAGAGGTTTCCTATCTTTCATGCTTTTAGCATTTGTTTTGCTCCCATTATGCTCACCTAAACAGTTTCAGAAGAGCCATTCAATGCTTGCCAGCAATTTTCAAAAGACAAACCTGGTATGTCATGGTGGTGGAAACTCTTCATTTGCAGGTGAAAACAATAGGCAAGTTTGGAAAAGACCAAAGGTTGCTTTTAACTCAAGAGCACTAAAATCAATCATGAGTTCAACAATTAAACATCTATAGTTGTTGGATTAAATTTGAAAACGCGTACTCAGCGTCTTGAGCGTAGAAGCGCAAAAAATAGCCTTTAAAATGTACGCTCGCGTAAGACACCTCTGCGTATTTGCTACAGACACACGTTCACAAATTAAATCCAACAACAATAGATGTATTCAATTGAGAGCTACCGAGTTAAGTAGAATGTGTATATTCAAAGCATGATCAAGTGATTGTCAATGCCATAGGTAACCCCGGGCCCGGGGGTAGCCTATTAGCTAGTCCCAGAGCTGTGACCATGGACCATCATTAACATTTATCATTGGCTATTGTAATTTCTATCTATAGGTCCTAGGTCACAGGAATTATGCATAATACTTTGGCCATTTAAGCTTTCTATGTTTTGACATGAAATATTTGGAAAATAAAAAACCTAAAAAAATTCCACTTAGCATAGGCAACATCTTTTGATA
>JXSR01S004434.1:46614-59286 GCA_000969725.1 Ophiothrix spiculata
ATGAAAATCAAAAAAATCGATTTAAATCAAAAAAATCCGATTTAAATCAAATAAATCGATTTTTTTGATTTTTTTAAAAAAATCATGATTTTTGCCAACCTTGACTTGGGGTGAAAGCAAAGCCATGGCTAGCCTAAAAAAGATTTTTCATTCTTAGATAGGGAGCTTTATAATAACCATTGAGGTTCTTTTTTTAAAGAAGACCATGTAACTCCTACTTATCATATGTGGGTGGCTCCGGCAAAAATGAGCAGAAAGTCGCGATTTAAGTTTTTGAATAAATGGTATCTAAAGTAAAAAAATGGTGAAATGGTCAATTTTCGTTTTTAAGATAAAACACATGTATTACCTGAAAATGATTATTTTAATGGAACGTTTTTATCAAAAGATTCTAAACGATCTGTAGAACTTGCACTAATATGGGTCTGGGTCAGATATGACATCATTTTCAACTTTTTAAAAAACCTTTGCAGATTATGAAGGTGTTTATAGAATAATTATTTAATTCACATGAAATATTACATATATTACTGTGCCAAGTTTCAAGTGTACCATATTTTCCGTTGGATAATCCACTCGGCGTATAATCCGCAGGTACTCAAAACCATTAGAATCAAAAAACCCTTCCGCACCGTATACGCACCGTTAGATAATCCGCACTGATAATTTTTTATCAATAAAACACAGATAATACGCGGACTACAGGGCGGAAATTATGGTATTGCATAATCAGAAATAATGAATGTTATTGTTTTTTAACCTCTTGGGCGTTTCTCTATGTAGGTAGATAATTAGTTACCATGCGTAAATATGGTGCATAGTGCTTATACTTTAAAGTAGATTTTTTGACATTTCTTTATTTTCTGAATCACTTTACATGGTTGCATAAATTAATGGAAAAGGGAAGGGGAATATATGACAAATTATTATATCATTTTGAAGCTGAGAATATGAAGAATTCAAATATGTAACAAAGTCATATTTTTGAAAATTGTTACTTTTCTCTCATTTTGCCAGAACACCCTACATTTGATAAATCACACATACTTACTTGTAGAAACAATCCAGCTGAGTGTCCAAGAATGTGGATAAGAAATGGAAGTTGATGGAATCTCCAGGTGGAGTCCTCTCTGGAATCTCCGGCAGACAGAAGGCTACCCAGGAATGGATCTCAGCAAGGCTAAATTGGCCCGTCAACTTCAACTCATTCATTTGCCTGAAATCAGATGGAGAAGTTGAAAGCTGAAAACTCCACCCAGGAATAAATCTCAGTAAGGTTAAATTGACCTGTCAACTTTAATGTATTCATTTACCTGAAATCCAAATGCAGGGGGCTGTTTCTGAACTTAAATCAACTGATTATTGATCATTTCAATGAGTGGGGGTCCTCAAGAGAATCTCTAGCAAACAGAAGGTCATTCAGGAATGAATCTCCAACTCATTTATTGCCTGAAATCAATGTGGGAAGTGGGTAAGAAATACCTGAAATTCTGGGCGAAATATGTGATAATCGCAAATATTTTATTCTTTCCCTTGCAGGGGTCAAGACTTGACAAAAAAAAAACAAGCCTTGACCAGGACTTGAACTTGGGACCTCCTGATTGCTAGACAGACGCTCTACCACTGAGCTAACGAGACCAGATGGTATCGAAACGATAGGCAAGGGGTTGTCAACTAGTACTTACAAAGCACCACATGAATAAAAATATTGTAGGGGAAAGCGCCAAACTTGCCTATTTCTCAGGGTATTCCTAATGTATTTCTTTGTTTTTAGCAACTGTCAAAGCACCAAACAGTATTTGTCAAAGCGCCACATTTGGTGCGCGCGTCGCTAGTTGAGAATCCCTGCTTTAGGCCTTCTGTTCAAATCCACGTTTCTCTTCACTTCTCTAGTGAGAAGCATTTGATAGAGAACAAAATTATTTCCAGCATAATAAATATGAGAAAGTACTACTTAGTTGAAAGGTGAAATGTGCGCAAATCTTCTATTCTTTCCCTCACAGGGGTCAAGACTTTGAAAAAACCCAAACCTCGACCAGGACTTGAACCTGGGACCTCCCGATTGCCAGACGGACGCTCTACCACTGAGCAAAGGAGACCCGATGGTATTGAAATGTTTGTGAGCATCAACGTACATACTCAACTTAATAAGGCCAAAAAAAAAATATTGTTTGTTTGCCCTCCAGTGGAAAAATGTAAATTTTGGGTCGGTCGGTCCGTTAATCTTTTTTTTTTTTTTTAATTTTTTTTTTTACTCTACACATATGATGTCATTCCATGGATTTTATCATGAATACCAAGCAATGCAGGGATTAATCAAAAATTGTGGGTCATTTTTTAGAGGAAATATGCATTTTATACTACTAAATGTGACTTCACACTGCTAAATATTACGTTTTACATCAAAAATATTGAGTTTTCATATTTTACATGTTTGAAGGAAAAAAAAACTAAAATCGCGACCCTAATTTTTGGCATTTTTAGGGTCGGTCGCGGAGGGCAAACAAACATGATTTTTTTTTTTTGGCCTAATTGTAAACTCTTAGGGTACACTTCACCTTAAGGGTATAGGCTGCCGGTATTTCACCTACGGCCACCAATCACTACCCATATCACAATCCCTTTTATATCATTGTTGTATTATTAATTAATGCTAGGGTAATGTATTTCTTGTATGACGTATATTTGTATCTCAGTCAGATATTGTCTTTTGACAACTTTACTGAGTATGATTATAGATGTATATATGTAAATTATAACACACACTATTGCTATTTAAATCATATGCAAATAACTCAGGGTGAGGGTATCAAACCCTATTATATAGGTAAAGACCCGATTTCTCTGTGTTACAAATTAGACGACTTCTGTTGATTTTCTTTTTCCATACTAAAACACTGAAAAGTATGTTCTAAATATGTTCTAAAAACAAACAAATAAACACCAAATATGTTCTAAAACAAATAAATAACACATCGTCATATGAAATAAAGGTGTTTGTTTATTCAGTTCAGCATCGTAAGCCTCAAATTAATGCAAGAATGGATTTATTCAGTTGTTGAAAGCTACTCAAATATCAGTTTTCTTTGTTATATTGGGAAATTAACTCAAAAGTAGTTTTTTACACAATTTTTCACTACTTTCTGGCATTTTTTCAAGGTGCAGGTTCCTATTTTAGGATGTGTATAATTTACTTTTAACTGATTGACCTTGACCTCTGAAATGCATTGTGCAAGAATTCAACCTTAGCTTGTGTCTTGTTTTCTCCTAAGAAGCAAAAGAAAGTATGCAAAAACTAGGCTACTTCCGGTTGAGCCCTGGGGGATGAGAATGTGTTTGGAACTTACACCTTTAAACTTCCGTGAGCAACCCCAATTTCCATGATTTTTTCTGTAACACAGAAAAATCGTGGCTTTATATAGGTCAGGGTTCAAAGGATTAAAGTAAGTATTTTAAACCTTGGTATAAACAGCCACTAACCTTGTATCATCCAATATATGAGTCCTTTGGTGGAGAGACAATGGTTTGATATGATATTGCCGGACTTGACATGTCTTAGGCTGTAACCTTGGCGTTATGTAGGCCTGTAATGCGCCATACTGGCCCTCAATAGACCGCACTTTGAGTTCCAGTCGTGTAGTGTTAGCTTGACAGCGATAGGTGGCCAGGAGAAAATTTCCGTTCTGTAAGGGATGATTAAACAATTAAATTTATGTGAAATATCTAAAGGGCAATTCATGATTCACTTTTCATCCTCAAGGTCACCTCTATTAAAATTGAGTTTTTTAGCTATAAAGAATCCTTGCCTGGTGTATGTTACAAATCCCAAACCATTCTTTCAAATGTTTTTGCATTTTTGAGAAAAGTGAGAAAATGTGTCATTTTCTAATTACTGTTGGGGCCCAGACAGTAATTACGACAAATCAGCCTATGGGGATTTTTAAAATGCTAAAAAGCTTGTAACTTGAAAACGAATGGTCGGAATAGAGTGAAATTTTCAGCATGCATTTACGTCGTACTCTTCTTTTTATTTAGCTAGAAAAGAGGGGAGGTTCTTGTCACATCAAAATCATGAATTGCACCTTAAATGAAGTGGCTGAAATTTTAATGTCTAGCATAAGGTGATATCTTACGGGAAAGTAGTATAGGAACACACAGTTTTAAATAGACTTGATCATATTTGGAGTAATAATATATAATGTTGAATCACCCCGAAAAGGGGGATTTTGCGACAGAATACTTTTCGAGAAACTGATGAAAATAGGCAGCAAAAAATCAAGAAAATAATAAGAATTTCCAGTATATTCTCTGTAAAATTTGATCGCCTTGATCAATTTCAACAAGTAAGGTGTCATTTTAAAGCTTAGAAAATGCTGAAAATGATAAAATCAAAATTGATATCATCTGCTAAGTCCTCCCTTTCGGGGTGAGCCATTGTAATGGTAAAAACTATCAATGCAAGCGTTATGATACTGGTTATATTCATCTCCAAAACTGGTGCACAGTTAGGCCCAAAAAAATATTAATTGGGCCTTTTTCGACCGATCCTAATTTTCAAAATCTGGTATATTTTTTTACTGTACATAAGAATACCGACCCTAATTTACAATTTTACAGAAACATCTTTTTTTTCCCAATATTAACAGGTGAAGTAGTTCAGCAGGTAAGTATTTTAAAATTTTATCTTCTACATCATTTTAAAACTCTGATTAGATGTTATAAATCTATAATTATCCACTTTCAACCTATATTTTGGCTCTGTTTCATGCATTTGCACAGCTCAATGCCTGATAAAAATAAAAATATGTAAGAAAAAAGAAACCTTTTCTGACCCTTCCTCTGAAAGGGCATCTAGCTATGACCAAACAAACATATTTTTATTTTTGGCCTTATTTTTTGGCCAACATTTTTTGCTATATCTACGCCGGTTGTTACTTTTTCGCGCTGAAACTTTTTCCTTTAAGCCTTGCGCTTATTTTAAGACCATTTTTGAGAAAATCGGACTTAGGGTTGAGACGTTGTGTTGCGTAATGGCACGCTGGGTCAAACGAAAAACTGACCAAAAACTGAATTTCAATGGAATCGTGTTTTTTGTTTTCAGGATACACTTCCGCTATGGTTTATCTTATTTATTTGATTTATTTGGAGTAAGAACATGTGTAAGTATACTTTGACACACATCATTGCCTACAAATGCAACTTTTGCTTGCAAAAATAGCGAAAACCATGATTTTAGCGATTGTTGGTGAATTTCGCGGTTTTTAACATGACGTCACTTATGACATCACATCACTGTGACGTCATACAAGGTCTGTTTTCAATTTGTTTGGTACCAATGGACTAGTGAGGGTTATAGCTATTCACCAGTACCCTACACTTGATGTTTCATAAATCGGTTTCCGAGATCGTAAAGCCCCCCGGCTGTGAGGTGGGTCAAAAAAGCCTGGCACTTTTAGGGTTAATAACAAGCTATATACTCGCCTCTGAATCGCAAGCACTATAGCTGACAACAGCAGAGTTCTTATCAACATCCAACAGGTCAATAGGCACGTCACTCTGTAGCAACACATTGTCAATAGCAATTTGCACCTCAATGCTCAGTGTGTAGCTTGCATCGTCTTTGTTCAGATAAAATCTATCGTTAATGTTAAACTGTGGCACTGCTGAGATAGCCTTGGTGTTCATGGCGGCATAGTGGTACTTCTCTCTCTCTTGTAGCACTTTCTGTTGCATATCTTCCAGTTCGTTTCTGAAATCAACAAATCAGAATTAAAAACACGGTACAAATTAGAAAACTAAAATGTTTCTGAATGCCTTTATTGGAACCACTGTTTATTTTCAAAGTGACTGCACGGCATGGGTCAAGTAAACTCATTATTATGCTTTGAAGGATCGAAGTGTGGAAAAACTTGGATCCTGAGCATAATAATGATAAAATTGGATGATTTTCGTCCCATATTTATTGGTCTCGCTATGGGTTTTAAAATATTGGGCTCGACTGCGTCTCACCCAATATTTTTACACAACTCATAGCTCGACCATTAAATATGGGCTCAATCTTTCCAATTTTTAGAGAATAAAAGATAAGATTTATTTTTTGCCTGTCATCTATCATCTCATAATGGATGGGCGTACATTATTTTTTCGTAATGGGCACCCCCGCATCCATTATGAGACGATAGATGACAGGCAAAACAATAAATCGCCATCTTTTATTCTCATTCTTAGTCACAAATTTGAGTCATTTATAAACAAAAAACGATGTAAATTATTGCCAAAAACGTACACCCCTATTCAAACATGAAATATTCCAAACCCAGTAAAGCTGTTCGCGCTGGATGTGTGCGTATACCTGCATCGCGCCGTGATTTTGAACGTGCGGCTCTACTGCGCTTCACCCTGAACGTACTGTCAACTATCGTCTCATAATGGATGGCCAAAATTCCTTATTAGGAAGTAAAATCGCACTCAGTTACTAAGAATATAACATAATTTGTGACCTGCTCCCATGAAACCTAGACAAAATCAGCAGAACACAGTTACAGCCCAATACACTTGCCCAAAATCAATACCAAACACAGTAATTTACTTGAGAAATATTGACTTTTCATTGGCGAAACAATAAGCAATGTCAACAAGTGATATATCATGCATTTTAAAACTTGCAGAAGTCAGCATTTCAAATATGGACAGAAAAAAATGATTTTCACGACCTCGTCCGGGTTTCGTGGAGCAGGTCATATTTGTACATACATGTTTCTTTTATAAATCTTAGGCTCTTTTCGGAAGTATATGTGATCATCTGTGGCAAATGTTACAGTTTCTGGTTACCTGCATTTACTTTGAGATTGTAAAATAGTACATGCTCTGTACATATATACACTCATATCATTTGTTTGCAGAAAATTTAATTCTAAATGTGGTAGAATCAAAAGCGTCATATCATTTTAATATATTTTAAGAAGTAGAAGATAATAAGAATAGCATTATATAATAAACTGAAAAGTTTAAAATGTTATATCCTGACTTCAGATTAACAATTCATCTTCAATTTTCCCAAATTTTCACTTTTATCAAATAGTGTCAAGGTCACGTAAAATTGTGCAGACTAATCAAAATAAGTAACATACAGATTTGGTAATTAGAGTGGTGCTCTGGCAAAATGAGCGGAAAGTCACAATTTTCAAAATTGAGTTTATTACATATTTTAATTCTCTATAATCTCAGCTTTCGAATGATATATATAATGTCATACTTTCTTTCTACAATCTTCATTTAGAGATCGAAATATAAGGCAGTCCACTCAAAATCTGACAGTAAAAAATTGTTGCAAATCGATTTTTAAGTTACTGATTACTATAATAGTGTATGATAGCAAAACGTGATCACTTACCTGTGAATAATTGCACTTTCCGGCATAATTGACCATCAAAACGTGAGGAATAGTTTTACACTTATGTATTAATGCGTTTTATGTCAAAAATTGAAATTTGATCTTTTCGCCATATTTTTACTTAGCAGCCATTTATTCAAAATCTTCAATCGCACCTTTCTGCTCATTTTGCCAGAGCACCACTCATTTGTTGTTTTTCCTTTAATTCTATCACACATTTTCTTACTTGAGACTCGCTATTTTGTTGTTGGTCTCATCACTGATTTTGACCGCATCCCCTGGTCCAGCTTCTTTGTGTTGAGGTTCGGTGGTCAATCCCTGAATCCAGCCTATAAAATATAAAAAGACATTGATCAAAACAATGGTCAATCCCTGAATCCAGCCCACAAAATATAAAAATACATTGATAAAAACAATGGTCAATCCCTGAATCCAGCCTATAAAATAGAAAAGACATTGATAAAAACAATGGTCAAACCCTGAATCCAGCCTATAAAATAGAAAAAGACATTGATAAAAACAATGGTCAATCCTTGAATCCAGCCAACAAAATATAAAAAGACATTGATAAAAACAATGAACCCATTTGGATTTAACACAACAACATGCTAATTGCTGAATTTTGATTTGAGCCAAATATTCATAGTAAATTTGATCAAAAGGGCCAGTTCATGATCCAATTTACATCCTCAAAATCACCTCTATCAAAATTGAGATTTTTAGCTGGTAAGAATCCTTGACTGGTTTATGTTACAATCCACAAACCATTCTTTCAATTGTGCTTCCATTTTTGAGAAAAGTGAGAAAATGTGTCATTTTCTATTTACTTTCAGGGCCCCGACAGTAATTACAACACAGTAGTCTATGGGGATTTTCAAAATGCTGAAAAGCTTGTAACTTAAACAAAATTGTCAGAATCACATGAAATTTTCAGACTACATTTATGTTGTATTTGTCTTTTTATTCATCTAAAAAAGAGGCAAGTTTTCGTCACATCAGAATCATGAATTGCACCTTTAATTCAACTTGACAAATTGACACTATGTTTATCTATATGCTGCAACCGTACTCTGGCAACTGAATGGTAATTTGACTGAGAATGCGGCTATTGAGCCAGCCAAGCGCCGTTCCATGCTAACGCACAATTTGTCGGTAAATTGTAAGATACGCATTTCGTTGTAGTCAAGAAATAAAGTACCACCAAAAAGTAACGCGACATAGTTTGGTACTTGACTAAACTGAAAATGGTAATTCGGATGTACAAAAACATGATACAGTAAGAAAGCTGATTTATTTTCCTAAATTTTGATACCAAATTTGCCCTATTTCAATCAATATGTCAGACAGACCACCCTTTCAAAAATGTCTTTCCGATTTTAAAATGTTGCAATTTAAGACAATACGATGTTCACAGATGACCAACCTTCTTTTTCAACTTTTTTATTTCTTTTACTAATCATGTTTTTATGCATGTTTATTGTCAGCTATTCAATATCTTGTATGTCCACCTCTTTTATTTACAACGGCCATTCAACGCCTCCTCATACTGTGGATCAGACGCCTTATGCGAATCGGAACAATTGGATGATTCAACATATGCTCCTCGTGGTAAAATAATCTTTTCAAAAATCCCGCCATAAATGGCCTTGTACCCATGCCACTTATTACAAAGATGAACGCGATTGCTGCAACTTTTGAATCACATGTTTTCGTTCTTTGGAATGCAGCCATGCCGCTATTATTGACTGGATTTGGGTCAATGAGGCATCTACATGCAGGGGAATAAATCATTTTAATTACTGTGTCTCGTTTTTGTACTTGAGTTAAACCAATTTAAGTAAAAATGGGTACCAAACTATGTCGCGTTACTTTTTGGTGTTACTTTAGTAGCACGAGACAGAACGGAGAGCTTGGTCAATACGCACTCGCGCAGCGTCGGTCCAGGCATAGCGCCCATGTGGCGCACTACCCTAACTTAGCCCAATTTTTAGGATGCAAATACACCAGTTTCCTGTCTGTACTTTCTTTAATCTATGGCTGCAACTAAACCATTCGCTACACATCATTTTTCAGTCGTTTCCATACCGTACTGCGTGGCTCACAAGCGCAAGCATTGGTATTTTGAGTACGGTGCAGATCAGAGATGCACTGAGTGAAATATGTCTGGGCCTATCATTTGCGGCTGCATAGTACAGAATTACGATGGAGGAAATTCGAGTTATTTATAGAAAGTGGGATAAACATTAAATTGTCAAAATATGATTCATTTAAATTTCATTCGATGTGCTTCATTAGATGAATTTAATAAAAAAGAACCTGATTTTCAACTTCCTGAAACTTCATGTAATGATAATAGTATGTATTCTAGGTCAAGTAAATTTCAACTAAGCAGAATCCTTGCATAAACAAGGTATATAGAGACCAACATTTGAAGCTGAAGTTGGTTGAATCAGAAGAGCTTGTTTATTTTTTTGATCCTGATCTGTCGCCAATCTAACCATAATTGGCCATAAAATGCCAAATTTTAGATCGGCTTGATTAAATCGGCCTATCCTTACCCTTCGTGCAGCTTCCAATAACCTGGCTAGGGCAGACTGTGATAGACAAATTAAGTGACAGTCTTAAATACAGGATGAAGACCAAAAAAAAATTACCAAAACGAGTATGGACTGTAAACCAAATGCAAATTCACTGCCAGGACCAGGAATCGAACCTGGACACTCAAGGCTCATTGGATGTGCAAAGCAACGGAAGTACGGCAACGCTGACTTGCTTCCCCTTCAGAGTTTCTGAGGCTGGTTAGGTGATTGTATTTAATGCACATAAACCAAAATGTCCATGGGGAAACAAATCAATCCGAATCATAACCACATACGCAAAAAGTTTGCTGAATATTCAAATGCACCTATGTTCAACACTTGTCCATGTGGTAGCAACAAAATTGGTCAAAATAATACCAAAATTATGAAAGATTCATTCGAAATATATCAATACACAGTAATTTGGTCTTAATCAATCAATCCTAATCAATCATTTCTATATATAGTCTCTTACACAACACAAAAACATCAGTTTACAATATTGTAATATACAATGGACATGTTATGGATCTCGTAACAGAGTTTGATTGCTTACTGCATACTTCAATAGTCCCAAATTGCATGCTGTTTGGCTCAAATATTTTGTAGTCTCAAATGCTGGTCAAGTATGTGTATTCATGCATTGCCTGTTTTCTCTGACAATGTGTAAGGCTCAAAACATAGTCGGCCTCCAAATAAAATTTTCGCTACCAAATATTTGGTTGTGGCGTCACCAAATATTTGCCATCGAAATTAAAGTATGAACCGATAAGAAACATTTGGTGCAATATATATGACAATTCAATACACGTGCAATCTAGCGCAAAATTTTATTTGGTCTCAACTCGGTGTTGAAGTTATTTTATTTGGAGTCACTCGTCATTTTGACATCACGACCAAATGTTTGGTAGCGAAAATTTTGTTTGGAGGCCGACTATGTTTTCACCCTAAGTTCTGCAAGTTAACCTTGGGCTGTGTACAAATCTACGTTTCTCCAATATTGCTGTGATTTTCTTCCCTACCTGCATAAGTACATGCCACAACCTCATCATACCCTGCACTTGCTATGACGCCTCCTTGAATGGAACTAACACTTTCAGACAACGCCTTAACAAAATAAAAACAAAACAATAAACAAATTTATAATACTGAATTAATAAATTTAAGTGTGTTGAAACCCATTACATTATTTTAAATAGTTTCAACCACCTTGAGAAAAACTAATTGGCTTGTGCTTAATTGTGCACTCCTAATTCTAAAGATAGTCACCTGAAATAATGCTGTTAAATTATGCTCCCTTGTGGTTTTTAACCCACTGGTTGAGCCCTCTCTCGACTATTTCTGGAGTGCAGACTCTACGGAATGGCTCAGGTCATGTTTTTGACACCACTGAATGTACATACGTACATTTTAGGCTGGTTTGTCGAAGACATGCAGACTTATCCCGTCATACAAGCTATTACGCGTATTAACCTATCACTTGCAATCATTAATTAGCTTTTTGTAAAATGCTAATTAATTATGCAAATATGCAAATCAGATGGGCGGGTAAATCATATGTTAATGTTTTAGGCCATAGAAACACATTGGCAAAGTTTAAAGTTAAAATTATGTAAAATAAAAATAGTATGAAGGTTTAGTCATAAGATATTGGTAAAATATTGGCAAATATAAATATTAATGAGCACATATAGCCAATTTTGCTCATTAACTTTATCAATATATTGGCAAAAATGATAGAAAACAAAGAAATTATAATCAATTATATCTTGGCAACCATATGTCCGATTTCCTTCAAACAAAGACCAATTTGCTCAGTGTTTTAAGCTTTACTTGTTCAATGTAATCATTGTGCCTCTTAATGCAGTTTCTAATTTCCAGAAACATCCTTTCGATCCACCTTTCCTTAATACAGTATATAAAACAAGCATATACTGACATTTTTCAGATCTCTGGATTAAAACTATGGTCCTTCAGTGACTAAAATTTAGCTATTTTACTGCGGTCTCCGCCCCTCATTAAAATATCAAAGATCTTCAAGTCAGTATATATTTGTATAATAAACCCTTTTCACAAAGCCATTGCTGCGGTGTAAAATACATGCTGTTTTACAAGCATTCACACATTATTTGTCTCATTCACATGTTCTGGGAATTGTTAATTCGTCATGAGTACAAGAAAGTAGAAACTGCAATTTAATAGCTGCCATTTGTCATAAATTTGCATTGCACACTGTATAATTTCAAGTTTAGGGTCAGTGGCTCTGGAAATGGTTCTTTGATGGATTTTTCCATTCTAGTGGCCTTGTGTTAAAAAAATATAACATACGGCAGCAATTGCGGATGCGACTTTTTTGCACTTGCATTGTGGTTCAGAGGGTAATCAATACAATCAACGCAGAAAACACTTGCTAAATTGATCTATTTATAAGGCTGGGGTAGACCTTGAAATGACATAAACCGTTTTTGTACTCTAACTTTCAAACTAATTGCATAAACTATATAAAAGCATACATTTTTAGAAGTGGATTTTTACCCTTGAACATGATGATGATATCAGTTTTTGACCAAAAGTGTCTATTTTGGCAAAAAATGCCAAAAACCGTATTTTTTTGCCCAAAACATTTTTGGAAAGCCTAACTAAAATTTGCATTCGTGAAATTTTGAACTTTTTGCTTTTTGGAATTTAGAAACAAATGTC
>JXSR01S004434.1:60081-73421 GCA_000969725.1 Ophiothrix spiculata
ATTTTCAACTTTTTACACGCATTTCACTATCGAGCAAGTTTTAACAAAAACTTGAGTTTCATCACTTACTTTCTTGTCCCCAAATTTACCTTTCTTTTTTCAAAATTAAACTTTCCTTGACTTTCCAACTTTTAAACATCAGAAATAGCTATCATAGTACAAAAATATTCCCAACCCTGTCGTTTAACCAAACTTTTTGAGGTATTGAGGATGCTGAGCCCAATTTTCAATTTTCGTGTCAATTGCATGGAAATAATAATATTGCAAATTGTCAAAGATTTTGAGACATATTTGTCACTTAGAAGAGCTATTACAATTCAGTTGGTACATAAATTTGGTTAAAAATGATTTTAAAATGTTTGTAAATGCCTATTATTTTTAGTTAACAAACAATTTGGTAAGTTTTATAGACCTTAATCTAGAAATGGTCGATTTTGGCCAATTCCTATTGAAGGGAGCACACCAGTAATTCAGCTCCCGTAGGGTTTACATGTTAATATATGGTAATATAACAGCTGATTTCAAGCCTTTTGGGCAACTTTTACTAGTCGTGACACGTATTCATGTGTTCAGAACGGATGACATTTTAACATATGTTTCAATGTTGGGGGGTTTATGTGATTAGATTTTGCGCTAAGGGCCGCCAAAGAGCACCCTCACTGTTTTTGACCCGTTTTTAAGCCTCCTAACGCTATTTGGGCTCTTGTTGCGCATTTGACGGGACTACTTTCGCCGTGAAAAAGTTAGATTCATTATTGATGTATCGAAATGAACACGTAGGCTCTAAACTTTTGTTTAATGATTTAAAAATCCTAATGAGCTAAAGATAGTCTCAAACGAGTCCAAAACATGACTCAATTGCATGCTATCGTGGAGTGATTTACTGGTGTGCTCCCTTGAGGGTGAGTTATTGTACCTCTTGCATTTTATGGCTCCGCGTGCCACATTTTCGAGAGTCTTCGAAACGGATTATAGCAGGAAAAGGCATTCGTAGATCAGAGCAAGTTGTAATAGATGCTATTTGAAACAGACACACGGTTTGCACATGAAACAAAATGCACACAGTGTATATGCACCAAGTGAAGATTTATACAATCTATCAGGATATCATTCCAAACTCCAAATATATATGGAGGTACAATAACACTGCTCCATGAGTGACAATAAGATGGTCTCCCGATTTAGGCGGGAGTCTCCCAATTTTTGGTAGCCCTCCCGATCGGGTTTTCATTTTAGGCCAAATCTTCCTCTTTTTGAAAAATTCTACCGCATTGTCCCGCTATAGCGTGAAAATTTCCTGGCAATGCGTATTGTTGTTTTACAGAAAAAAAATGATTGAAACATTTTAAAAACTATATTTTGTGAGTCATATGTGCGCTAGAGGCTGTTCAAAAAGTTTCAGGGTGTACCTATTTGGCCTCATATGTCAGTTGTCTGTAAATGTTACTCTTTATGGAAGTCTCCCGCATCAGAATTTAAGAATGTTGACAGGTATGCTTGGGGTTGTTGGTGACGCAGCATGGGACACGGAAATCATCTGTTCAAATTTTGTAGAAGAGCATTAATAGGCTCTCTTTGCCTTATTCACAATCTTTTAAATATGTCTTAGGTTTGCCTAAATTATTTAAATAAGACAGTGTTTTGACCAAAAAATTATTACTTTGGGCTTATTCTAAAAAAATATTCTCCCTTCTTTTCAGGTTTTGGGGCGATTTTAGGCCAATTTTAATTCGCCTCCAGAATATAAAAAAATATATTAAATTTCTTGACCAAACTGACTGAATGACGGACCCTGCTAAGGTCTGCTCACCCATAAAACAGGGTGTTTTATTTTCTGTCGCCTATTATTTTCAAAATTTAAATTTTTTTACAAATATTGACTGCTCATGTGACGGCGATTGTAAAAACCATTACCTTGAAGTGATCTGAGACTGCATGCTATTTCCCGAGACCAAAAGAATTCTTTTTACTATTGCCAGAATGAAAGAGCAGTCAATATTTGTTTAATATATACACATTTTGTCTAGAACAGGCAATAGTAATACCTATTGACCACTTCAAATCATGCCAATTGGTAGGCCTATATGTGATGGCTCACCCCGAAAGGGGGGACTTTGCAGATGATATCAATTTTGATTTTATCATTTCATCTGTTACAGCATTTTTTAAGCTTTTCATTTTAAAAAATGACACCTTACTCATTGAAATTGATCAAGGTGATAAAATTTTACATCAGAATATTTGCTGGATATATTCTTTTTACTTCTTTATTTTCTGCTGACTCTTTTCACCAGTTTCTTGAAAAGTGTTCTGTCGAAAAGTCCCCCTTTTCGGGGTGAGTCATCACATATTAAGTTCTCCATTTGACATGATTTCACCATGCATGCTTACTTGACTAAATCTTAGCACTGGTTCATCTCCTTCGTCATATCCGTAGACTTCAACCAAGCCATCGTCTCGTCCAATCAACAGATCAGCGATACCATCTGCAGTGATGTCATAATTATCCATACATAGTATCCCACCATTATGCTTCTCATTAGATATTTCCCATCTGTGAGACGGAGAGGTTCTGTTGAGTTGTACAAGACCGACTTTTCCATCTGATGTTCCGTATAACATTTCTTCTCCATCTTCTCCTGTAGTAATGAAATATTAAACATGTTGTGTGTGACCTGCTCCAACGAAACCAAGACAAAATCCCCAGAGCACTTAAGGAGTTACGACCCAACGAACATGTCACAAATTAATAAAAAAACATAGGAATGTTCAAAATATTGATTTTTTATTGGCAATAGGTTGAGCAATGTTGAAAAGTGATGTGCATCATTTTAAAGCTTGTAATTTCAGCATTTCAGAAATCAGAGAAATTATTTTCTTGTTTTTGTCTAGTTTCGTGGGAGCAGGTCACACGCAGAAATATAGGCCCTATAGTCCCTGGCACTTTCATTTTAAGTCCACAAGTATTTCTTGTTTGCAGTATTTAAAAAAAATTAAAAATCATTTTGTTTGAATCAATCATTGGTTGACGTTCAAACGAAACTGACATATAAACAGGTGACTCAAGAGGCACATCCAAAATCTTTCAACAATCTTTCCCAGTTTCAATATTTACTCAAAAACAGTTAATTGTTCAAAAGAGATTGACACATTTATCACATTTCCAATTTTTCCCAACAATATTAACAAATCTTGAGCCAATACCTCAAATAATCTCACCAAACAATTGCTATTTTCTTACAAAGTTACCAACAGCATTTATCTGAATAAAGTAGACTAACGGAGGGGGGGGGGGGTTGATTGAAAAATGTTACAACAAATTTACCACTGAAACTGAGTTTACATGCTTTTCTAAGGGACTGAACCATTAATTTCCATGGTAACAAAAGAGGAGGGGGCTCTATTTTGTTTTTTGAAAACTCAAGGACGGAAGCCTCTAAAACTTTTTAGGATAGTGTTTGTGAAAAGTGACCCACTTTGGAGTTAAAGGTTGACGTCAAGGGATTGTTTGGAAAAATTGTGATACAAGGTGATACGATGGATGCGTACTAATCAACTTGTCAATAAATTCTTGTTTAAAATTCTATATCATGTAATTTTTAATCTTGTACAACTGACCTCCCTCATCTGCATAAATACACAATGTCTGTGGTGGTCCCGACACTTCCAGTTCATAAAGCAAGTTGGATTTCTCGATCACCCTGAGCACCCTGTCTTGACAAGCCAAGACCGGGGTCACCTCGGTCACCTTGGGCATGGGTAGGCAGGACACGTCATTGATGCGATCACTGCATAGGTAGTAGTTCTCATCTTTGCAGTCTATGTAATGGTTGAAGATATAGCTGCCTCCAAGGAATAAATGGCTGCCACATACCCACCTGCATGAAGAAATTAAACTACTGTTACATCAATTCTCAAATAATCCATTAGAAAGAAATACTTGACTTTTACTCAATGACCCCTGTTTTTAAAACCTTGATCTACGCCTGGATGACCCCCCATTTTTATTTGTTTGAGGATATTGACACGATGATCGTGTCAATAACCTTGCCCAAAATGGCTATAGACACGATGATCGGATGTGAGAAAGTGAATGACTATGGAGCTGATGCTCACTGATGGCAACAAAATAGGAGGAAGGTGACTTGCATTAGTAGTACAACTTTTCTCCCCATTATTTTCTTCCTCTTGTTTGTTTTACTCCTCTCTTTTGGTCTGCCCCAGGGGGTCTGCAACCAAAGGACAAAAAGGCAACTTCAAGTTGACATTCTGAATGACATCAGAAACTCTCCCGGTTGTAATATTACCGATCAATGCAAGTCACCTTCCTCCTTCCACAGTTCTTTCCACCAGTTTTGTTGCCATCCCCTTGAGCATTAGTGAGCATCGGCTCCATAGCCATTCACTTTCTCACATCCGATCATCGTGTCTATAGCCATTTTGGGTGAGGTTATTGACACGATCATCGTGTCCATAACCACTTCTTCCTTTTTATTTATGTTGTGTACCAAATTACCGCCTATTTTTTGTTTGCAGATTCGTACTGGATGGCCCCTACTTTTTGTTTTTGACTTGATTTTTCAAGGGCATTGCGGCAAATTTTTGTTTAAGAAAACACACGCGGAAGAAGCTAAGCGGATATTACCCGATTCTTCTACCCCTGTGTTATTGTAAACAGTGCTGAAAATACATCTTTCGTCAGTAAGATCACAATAAAACAATCGTTTTGTCTTATACAGTTGGAAAATATGAAATAACGAATTATTTGGAAATAATGAAATATTTGAATGATCAGCATTTATGTCTGAGTCGGGAAACGGGAAACTGGGAATCAACTTTAATTAGCCTTATAAGGGATTCTTGGCGATATATAATTTTTTGTATCGGTTTAATTTCATTTTGTTTCGTTTTGGTGAATATCAAATAGAAATACTTACATGGTTTTAATATTTTCTGTCAGATTGGTGTCAAAACCAAGAAACTGTTTCCCTTTCTTTGTGTAACCTCTGACCTCTGACCCTGTGGCAACAAATATCTTGTCTGGTTGGTTGCCCAGGACACCGCCCAATTCTAAACGAGACACTTTATGAGCAGGAAGGGTCTTGAAGGATGACTGTATGGAAAAAGAAACAATTCAATTTAATTAACAAACACAAAAATCATGGATAACGAAAACAAGCTTTTAATTGAGAAACACTATCTCGGTACATTTTGAACCTGATTGTGGATACTTAGGCATCAGGGCAAAACTAGGCTACAGCTGTTTATGTGCAGCCACAGCCTGGCCATAACTTTAATCAGCTTAATTCTAATGTAACTAATTGATACGTAAACTGTGGCGCATAGGGCCCTCCCGAGATGTAGCCTTATTTTGCTCCAACACCTTAGATTATCAGAAAGAAAGATATATGTCCTTAATGCATGATTGATGAAATTCGTGTTCATTATATTGAATGTTTTTATTTTCATTGATCAGCAGAAAACTGTTCTGGGGTCAATTTCAAACTAGTAATTTGACATCACGTTGCCACTGAATACATCATGTAGGGTTTCACCCTTGGATTGGTTTTTTGATAGGGGTGTGTGGGCCCAATATCTGAAACCCTAGTCTAGGGAACGAAAGATTGATTCTGAAAAGGGGTCTAGAGAACTGAAGGGACCAAAAAATGACCCTTCAGAACTAAATTTTTGGGCAAAATTTGGGCTCTTGAAGCATAAATTTTCGAAGTTTTGTTTGAAATGGAGGTCTTGGGAATTAAATTTTAAAAAACGAGGCTAGGGAACTGAACATTTTGAAAATAAGGCTTGCGAACTAAAGGTTGTGCTTGAAATGGGGGTCTAGGGAGCGGCAGACAAGGCGTGAAAGAAAAGGGGGTCTTGAGGGCCGCACATCACCTTTCTAGGTCAGTGCTCCCCCCCACCCCGGGATTCAATTCCATTTTTGAAGTTACCTTTTCAAGTATCAGTTATCACAACTACTACAGTATGCATGTTATGTTCTGCAGTATTAGAGAACATATTACAAACCTTTAGGCAATGCCAAATGTAATACTATTACAAATGCAGGTTGTTTCATCGTGATACAGAAACTTTTACCTTGTTATTTTTAAATGATAAAGGGGCGCTTCAAAACTCAACCGGCTGTTGCCTGCATAGTGTGCAGTGCACGCTTATCACAGTGTGGGTTTGGAAAATCGCCAAATCCGTAAAAAGCGTGTAGATTGGGATATTGCGAGTATTCCGTGTGTATTTATAAAAAGCGTAAAAAAATGGTAAGTAGCGTGTACTTCGTATCTTTCACTATTTGAAAATTTCTTCGTATCTGTCACTGTCTGTATAAATGAACTGGCAACGCAGCGAAATAATTATTTTGGAAATTTACCAATAATGAACGATCCTGGAACATTATGCATTACTAGTTTAACGCTATTACTTCACGTTATAAGTGGCTGTTGTAATTTGGTTCCAAAAGCGAAGAAGTACTAAAAGTACTGAAAGTACTAAAATAGTATCAGAAAAACATGGAAAACCATAAACCACATAATTGGGAAACGAAAATCTGATCGACAACAATGTACTTTTAAAACAGACAAGGGTAAACAGATCATGGATCCAAAAAAAATTGCAGACTCATTTAACGATTTCTTTGTAAATATTGGCCCGCAACTTGCTTCAAAAATCACACACTCAGGCAAACATTACTTTGAATATATCTTAAAAACCCTACTGAAAAATGTATTTTTATGAAACCTGTTGTTGCTGAAGAAGTCTTAAAAATAATAAGTAAATTTGATCAAAACAAAAGTCCAGGTAATGATGATATTGGTAACTTCATTGTTAAAAAAGTTGCATCTGAAATCTCCAATCCATTAACTCGTATTTTTAATCTTTCTCTTTCTACTGGTGTTGTCCCGGATCAACTAAAAATGGCAAAAGTTATACCAATTTATAAGAAAGAAGATGCGGCATGTGTCAGTCGTGCCATGTTTTTCCAAAATATTAGAAAGACTTGTCTTTAACAGATATATGGAATTTATTGATAAAAATAATATCTTAAATGATAAATTTGGATTTTCGCCCTCAACACTCAACATACATGGCGATTGTAGAATTAGTAGATAAAATAACCAATGCAGTTGAAAAGAACAAGACAACAATTGGTATATTCCTGGATCTGTCAAAAGCCTTTGACACTATAAATCACGAAATATTATTACACAAGTTTGAACACTATGGTTTTAGAGGTATGGCACTAACATGGTTTAGACACTATTTAGAAAACAGAAAACAGTTTGAGGGTGACGCGCTTTAAAACTGAGCATGTACTACTGTGTGATCAATGGCGGCATGTGTAGCGATCGGTCTTCAGTGAAAAGGAAACAAACATAACAAATGTTGAGAACTCTTCGGAAGTGGACGTTCTCAGTTTTTGATACAGATGAAATGACAAATGGTGCAACCAAAAATGACAACCTTTGTCGTCAGATTATTTCGTAAACGTCATATTACTGCATGTTATTAGGACGGTATAAGCTTACTTCTTACTTTTTTTAGCATTGTTTACTTGCTTTGCCGACCGCACAAGGGGTAGCATTTCGTCCAAGAAGTAGTTATATAATAATTTCCAAAAATAGGGTGGGTTATGGCTTTCCAGTATAAAGGGTGTTTTCATAAAAAGGGTGGGTTTAAAATATAAAGGGTGGGTTTAAATCACACTGCACACTATGGCCTGCCAGTTCCGGCCAGTTTTGGGCAGTTGGCTATTGTTTATACTGGTTGAACCGGCCAGAACTGGCAGGCACCACCGGTTGAGCTTTAAAACGACCTCTTTTAAAAGGTGTTTTGTGAATATGAATATGGTCTATGGAGACCTTACAGAGATTGGATTTTGCACTCTCGTTCAAACTAAATTGTACCAGTTACAAAATTCCAACATACCACAATGTCTCCTTTCTTCAAGCCAAAACATTGAATGATGCCAGTCTGGTCTGCAACAGCAAGTTTTTGTTGAGCTTTAGTCTTCTTCTCCGGCAACAACTTCATTGTCCGTGGTGCTGTCACTCCAACCTAATAAAGTTAAGAATTGAACATCATTCAAACGTACAATAAATCATAACTTTTTTTGGTCAAATATGAAAAACATGAAAACCCAAACAGTTTGTGTTAACTTTTTAAGAACTATCAAATAGTCTATATATTTTTCTTGGAAGAGCTATGTGTAGTAAAAATGTACAAATAAGTGGATCCCATGGGTTTAACTTCTGGGACTTAAGGTTGACTGTTTTTTGACTTTTTTATTGGAGTTATACATGTATGGCAAGTTCATGTTAAAAACGCAACTAAAACAATGTCGATTTGTAGCATAGAAATGGACAGAAATAACACACAGAATTTGACATTTTAGAACGTAGCAAACTTATCAGAATACATTAATGTTGCTTTCATCAGGCTTTCATACTGAGCAGGGACTTCTGTTTGAAGTGAGTGAGCTCTAGGTTTTTAACACCACTAAATAGCTTTGAGAACCCAGAAGCCATGTTAATTAGACAGACTATTTGCCAAAGAACTAAAAAGCTTGAAATTGGGCTATGATGTGTGATAAAATATTCATATTGCATTGTTTAAATTGAAGAATCTTGTTTCATTTTTTTACATTTTAATTGAGAAGCAGTCAAATGTTCTACTCCGCAAGAGTGATTCACCGAAAAATGCCTCATAAACTGGAATTTCAAAATTTATACGGTGTAAAATGAGGGTAGTAAGACCTCATTTCCTTCAGCGCAGATTTTAAGATTTCACTAATTGTAGAATACATATCATACTTTAACCCGACAATGCACGTTTGTTCATCTAAGAATTCTAAATGTGAGAAAAACACACTAAAAATTGTCCCTGTTACCATAAAAATATAGGAAAGGCATTTCCTGGTGTTGAACCTATATCGAGCCAGCCTGCTCCCCTCAAATACTTAATGGTAAAGCCTTGCATGATGGTATTCATATCGAAATTTCCTGATAGCTCCCCTAATTGCTCCCCTAAAGATCTTTAAAGAGAGCTTTTGATAGAGCCCAGGGCTTTAAATTTCAAAAAAAAGTCCCTGGTCACTGTATAGTTTTGTGGTATTGTTGCTTTACTACATCACATATTTGTAGAAACTTAAATGGTTACATACCTGGATATAGTCCTTGCGGGTCAGATTTAATTCCATCATCTTGGCTGGCTGATTATATACAAATTTGCTTTACAAATCACACGGCAGAGACCTAAGTTGGTTGGTAATTATCTTAGCTTGTCCATACCACTCAAACTTGAGAAGATTTTAACCTGAAAGATAATATACGACAAGATTGATATGAAGCAAACAAATAGTGAACTTTGACAGCTTGAATTATAAATCGACAGAACCAAACAGGTTCCCTGCCCAAAATATTTTCTGGAATATAGGAGCACTAAAATATCCAACCTTAATTTTAACCACAAGATAAAAAGTTTCTATTTTTTCTTTGCTGGTTTTCTTTAGCTAGGTCCCTCTTGTAAACAAACGCCGTATTTAGTTTCCATCAAAGATCTCTACACTTCATAACAATTGCCTCTGAAACACAAAGAACCCAAAACAAATACTTTCTCTCTGAGAGTACGTCTGCAGCAAGGGTGTTTTAGTGACCTTCCATGCTAACCAAGAATGACATTGGAATAAAAAATGTCAAATTTATACTTCTACCAGATATACTTCAAATACATAATGTTTTACAATCCAAGGCCCTCATATTTAAGAACTCTAAGGACCTCAAAGTTTATGAAATGTACATCCGCAACTATGGATCTGCCCTGCAGAATAAAAATGAAGAAAATGGGCAGGTGTATAAAGGTACCAAATCTTTCAAGCGCTCCAGATGCCAAGGTGATTTCAAAGTGAAGGTGATTTCAAGATAGAAGTAGGCCTACTTGCATATGTGAAATCAGCAATTAAATTCTTTTTTTTTATTGACTTTCTGATGCTTGTATCAAAGTACCTGTCTTGGTGGGGGTACGACCAGTGTAACGTTAAAAATATCAAGGGTGCAAACTCAACCTTGTTGCACCTTGAAAATTTTGCAGCAAGCACGACAAGCCGATAAATCGTTTACCGTGTCATGATGGTCACAACAACACATCTTTTTCAGTTGGAATAAATTCAACTTTTCTTGCAACAAACCATAAATTTGTTGATTTTTCAAAAAATTTACGAAAATGACTTTTATCCGTTTGCGATGCGGATGCGGTGCGTTTTGCACTGAAAGGGTACTAGTAGTAGTATAATTTAAAGCATATGATAAGATAGGATTAAGTTGAAGCTGAGATTCGATTTTGACTGTCCGCTTTCAATGCGATTCTGCATGCGTTTCGCATACGGTGTGTTTTGAATCGATATAATGGTTTTCAACGAGAGTGATTCCTTTTATCCGGTCCGTTTGCGGTGCGGCTATCCGGAAACCCATGCATTTATTTGAATCGGTCCCTGGAGCGATTCATCCTTTTTGAATGCGTTTTGGTCATGCGGAAACTTTTCAATTAGAGAAGATGCTGAAATAAAAACGCATTAAAACTGGACGGACAAAATTGAATCTCAGCTTTCAACCTGATACCATTCATCTCCATTCAATCGTGTGCTATACCCTAATACAGTGCAAAACGTACCGCATCCGCATCGCAAACGGATAAAAGGAATCCTAGCTTTAGACAAGTACTGTGTCAGCAAAACAGAATAAGTACTGTGCATGTTACATGAATGGACAATGGGTTACATTTTCATAGGTTGTAAATCTAAAAATTCCTGCTATTGCAGTAGTTTGGACTTTTTAATTTGTGTGTTCTTTAATTGGGTGTATTCTTGTTTTTTAACTACTAGTGCTTTTTAAATTTTTGAATGTGTATAAATGTTTTTTAAAATCTCTTGTTGAAAGTTTTTAGCATATGTTTGTATATAATTTATGTATTTATGAACACGCTGAGGATGCTATACAACATATTGAAATAGAGTGCCAGCTGAGTTTTTAGCTCTAACTTCACTTCTGTTCGGGTTGAATGGATAAAAAATATGTATTTCTTTGAAACAATATCTTTCAAATGATACCAAACCCCGGGGGAGGGGGGCACTCCCATATATTGGCACGCGTCGCGGCGTCATGCTCCTGTCGATAGACCCCTTTTTTTTGGCTCCGCTCTCACCCAATGACCCCTCTTTTCACTGAGCTGTCACCCAATGACCCCCTATTATTTTGAAAGTCAACCTTTTTTATTGTGACTCTTATCCATTGCCCTGATTTTTCGAGAACCTACACCGAATGACCCTCTTTTTGGGCTTAATTTGACGATTTTTCAAAAAATTTACGAAAATTTCAAAGATCAGCGATTTTGTAAATTATGTCAAAATTAGGCTTATTTTATTCAAAAACTGACACCGAATGACCCTGTTTTTTTTACCCTCTACACCAAATGATCTCCTATTTGTCAATGTATTTCTCACCTTTTGCCCCTACATTTCTAAAGCCATTAGGAGCAGGTACGTCATTTTCATAGGCCTACCTTTAAAATGGTACCAAACACATACTATGAAATAAAAGCGCATTTTTGTTAAGAGCCCAACCAGATTTGAAAATGAGCCAAAATATCTTTTGATAGTGTAGAATCATTACAAACCTAATTTAATCCAAAAGATGAAATTTATCACCCAAAATCTGGACGTCAACAGAGTTGAGACTGTCAAATTCTGAAACCCAACAGCATACAAGGTACGTTTCGGCCCCAAAATTGTGGAGTGTTGCGGTTCGTATTTGATAAATATGATCATTTTTAGGGATATTGGGTATGTGCACTTATGCGATAGGTTTGATTGCAGAGCTTGCTTCTGGCAATGGTACCAATACCAATAATTTTGGGAAAGTTCTATTGGACTGTTGTCATTTATGATTGTTGACGGAGGAAAGCAATGTTGTTCATTGTATATTATCCCCCCAAACCATGGCACATACCCGTATATCAACCTAATGTGAGATGCTGGTATGCTTCGTGCCCGGTGGGGGGGGGGGGGACTCAAATTTGGTTTTGGTGTGCTGCTGGGAAATGTGATGAACCACCCATACCAATTTTTTAGAAAAAGGGACCTATCCATATACCAAATATCCAGATTTTGAGTCAAAAATTAAACAAAACTTGTAAATTTTCTTACGCTAATTAGGCGCAAATTAAGGCTGATTTTAGAAATTTAGAAAAAAATCAAAAATTTGCGCCATTTTGGTGCAAATTTCAGAAAATTTGGAAAAACAAACCCATCAAAATACCACATTTGCAAAGAAAAAGGACCCATTGGCATACCAGACAGCCTGATTTTGCTACCCAAGTTTGCGGCACATTCCCGTAATCAGTTCTCTACTAAGTACCCCTCCCGGTAGACTTACATGTACTAGTAAGCCGAATATGATTTCATTTATTCGACTTACTGGGCTCCATTGAACAATGTCAATGGTTAATTTAAAGGGGCATTGGACAAATTTCGAAAAAAATTTCGAGGATGATTTACACTTCACATGCTAGACAATAACACTTAATTAATAAATATCGGGAACATTTTGATCAAAACCTTCAGAAAGTCAAAAATTTCAATTTTATTTTGTTTTTTGATCTTGGGTATGAGGCTATTCTCTAAACGTATTTATTGAAGCTATATAAAGAAAGAGCCAAAGATTCGTCTGTAAAACATTCCGTTAACATCATAGATTGCAGATAAATCAAAAGAAGTTTGAAGTTTGCATTAGATCTCCCAAAAAGGCCAATTTTAAAAATTCAACTATAGAGGGCAGTATTTATCGTTGTCGACAACGATAATAATTAGAAATAAAAGAATATCTAAACATTTTGATATAAAGGGTTTGAATTTGACTTTGAAACTTTGCGTACTCTCATTATTACTGCTAATACTTCAAATGATGCAAAAATCTCAAAAAGCATGGGGAAAAATTTGGGGATGATGCTGAACTTGTCCAATGCCCCTTTAATTTGCTAATATTTTGAAGTCTCATTTTGAACAACTCGCATCATGAAAAATGTGGGAAATAATAATAATAATAAGACATTTTTAGGCGCTTAATACAAAAAGCCTCTGAGCGCCAATACTTTGGTTTGTCACAAGTGATAAACCTTTTTGATCACGCTAATAAAGTAACCCATTGCTATGGACTTGTTTGATTGGTTATTGGTAATAACAAGTCCTTTGTGTTAAATGTAACCAATATTGATTTCTTGTGGGGTTATCAGCAGAGTTGGCTGGGTGCATCAATTCACAAGTTGCTTTTGTGGGAGTA
>JXSR01S004435.1:43813-55426 GCA_000969725.1 Ophiothrix spiculata
GTAATAGATCAGTCGTGGTCCATTTGCTCGGAATAGAAGTCACGGCCCTGGTTTCTTGCTCAGTCATGCCAGTTACAAACATAATGCAATCATAATTGATTACGATAGTTCCTCCCCATTGAGTATTCGAGTATGACCGCGCTCAAGATCCCCTTTTCAAGCGTCAAGGTCTCCTATTCCGCTCCCGATAATACCCATTACAAGAATACGTCAGTTCCAGAGACCCCCATTTTCAACGAAAATTAGGCAGAAGTTCCCGAGACCTCAATTCGGACAAAAATGAGTTCCATAGACCTTTTTTTTAACCAAAAATCCGTTCCGCAGGACCCTATGTTGGATATCGCACGCGGACATAGCTCCCAATTTTTTGAGTACCCCCCGGGATTGTGACCACAGTTTTCTGAAACAAAAATATACCCCTCTTCTCCATCTTAACACCATAAATCGGGATTTTACCGGAACGTACCCTATTTCTTGAAAATGACTGTTTTTGATACCCCAAATCGTTGTCACCTGATTCACCCTTTAATCATCAAAAACAACCCTAATTCTCCTTTATACATTATACTTGACTGCCCCCGGGGTCACCTAGACACCCCTACCAAAAAAAAAAACTTGAGTACCATCCCCCCCCCCCTTCCACTCGTACAAGTTTGTCTACCTGTTAAGTTTTGACTGGTTTAAATTCCCATCAAGAATACATCGAATCAGATAGGCCAAAATTTTATTAGCGTTCGGTTACCATTGGCGTTCCCTATTACTGCCTAACTCGCAGTCCATATAAAATGGCGTATCTAACAACTTGATATATAATATAATGGCCTATCTGACACATATTTTGGCCTATCTGACATTATAGAATGGTCTAAGTGATGTTTGATGGTTACGTAATACGTATTTTTACATGTCTACATAGCCATGACAGTTGCATTGTATCATGAAGTTTTTACCCAAGAAAATGATCAATAAAATCACTAAACCAACAAAACCAGACTATTTTTCTTGATTTTCTCAAAAGTGAAAATTATCAGATACGCCATTATTTCATTAGGGTGACGATATATAGATTGTAATCAAATTAGGGTGCAGGACATGGACTCAACCCACGTACACACACCCCCTCACCACGTATACCTATCACACACAGAAAAAAAACATAACAATTGTTGAAGCGTACTAAGTGACAACAGAATTATACTGGATAATGATGTGTTTTAGCTTAGATTTGAACATGTTGAAGGAGGCAAGGGAACCTCAGTTTTTGATGTTTGTGTCTTACTTGTTCCAATTGATCGGGCGCTGGGTTTTGACATAATTTTGTACCAATTTGGTTTTTGTTGGATCAATGCAAAGGTCACTGGCATGTCTAGTATTATGGTCATGAATATCACTTTGGGTGAGAAATTTATTGTTTGGTAAATCCGAAGGGAGTAGATTATGGTAGATATGCACAGCTTTATAAATAAGGTCTTTAGTGAAATAGATAATGGGCTTGTATGTGCTAGCCAAAGTGACTTGGCACAGGTTCTGATAATTTTCTTTTGTTGCAAAAACAGGGAATTGAAGTTGGAGATGTTATTGTCCCCCACACAAGCGTGCAGTAAGATAGGTAAAGAAGAACAAGTGTATTGTAGAGTGTATGGAGAGACTCGATATTGAGGAATTGCCTTATTTTCCTAATGATTTCATTATATGTAAATACTATTTTGGTAATATGGGATTTATGAGCTTTCCAGGTGAGATTGCTATCAATGAGGACCCCAAGAAATTTAGTGGTATCAACCTTTTCCTATGTTATTATTATCTATTTGCAACTTGAAATCAGGGGTTGGATTATTGTTATGCTTGTTTTTAAAATAATATGAAGTTAGTTTTGCTGATGTTTAGGGATAGTTTATTTAGTTTAAACCAATTTAAACCATTTTGGATAACATATGGTTGATCTTGAGCTTTAAGAAGCTTTCAAGCCATTTTTAACTTTACAAAAACTTCTTGGATAGCTAAAAACGTATTTAGGAGAGAGAACTGACTAAAAGCACTTCGCCAGAACATAGAAAGGTCATCATGGTCATAGGATATAAACATCCTCCTTGATATAAACTTCTAACAATATCAAAGACAAGAGCAGGGAAAACAAACTTGTTCAAATAAAAAGTGAGAATCGCGAGAGAATTAAAAAACGATATATAGAAATATCTCGGACCCCAAACGCTTATGACGGAGATAAGTTTCTCTGAAAATTTCGATCAAAAATGATGAATAGATTTCAATTTCTTTTCATATCAACCTACAACTTATTTTATGAGTCAACAGGTCAAATACATTAAAAACAGTTTGTCATTTTTAAAAAGATACTCTAGTGCGCTTGATACGTAATCTTTCTAAATACTTCAATTGCCTTCGGCTAGCACCCCCGGGGGGGGGGTACTTAGTACAAAAGTGATTACGGGGATGTGCCGCAAACTTGGGTAGCAAAATCAGGCTGTCTGGTATTCCAATGGGTCCTTTTTCTTTGCAAAATGTGGTATTTTGATGGGTCTTTTTTCCAAAATTTTCTAAAATGGGCGCAAATTTTGGAAATTTCAAACAAAAATCAACAAATTTGCGCCAAATTAGAGTAAATTTTCGGAGAAAATTTCGATTTTTGCATAACTTTAGACTCAAAATTTGGGGGATTTGGTATATGGATGGGTCCCTTTTTCTTGAAAATTGGTATATGCATGGGTGGTACTTCAAATTTCCCAGCGGCACACCCCTACCAAAACCAAACTTGAGTACCCCCCCCGGGCTAGCACCATTCACAAAGCTGTTAACAATAACCGTGCTCTGTTAATTCCTTTATTCCTTCAATAATCGTTTACTGATTGATTGCTATTTCCTTTTCAGACAGTCTTTCCGATACTGATTTTCCTTGAAAATATGAAGAGAATCCAAGCATCAATGTGGGTGAACTTTAAACACCTGGCTAATGTCAAAATGAGTATACTTTGCTAAGAAGATATTTCTCTTAGTGTGTTCATAAAATCACTATAATAAACAATATAAGAATATTTTGAAATAAAATGTATGTTTAAAAATGATAATATCTACCCATTTACTGTCAGATACAGATTTTTACAACATACTTGCTACTTTGCTCTTCGAATGATTATTTTAACACACGAAAAACTACAAAGAATAAAAACTGCATAAAATCCATGATCAGAAAGAAGTGAGAGAAAAAAAATAACTGTATAAATTGACGTAAAATTTATTTATTTGAACATTTGAGTCTCAACCAAACATAACCGGAATTCAAATCTTGTAATTAAAACCTTGACCTGTTCTTAAATGCAAATTTCAAATATACACAAGGCTGTTTGTTTGAATGTAATCGAACTAATATTAGTAGTTTGACGCATTAAGGAAATGCTGGTTTTAATTAGAATTGTGTTTGAGATATTAAAGAGGGGTATTAACTCCTGAATGAAAAAAATGATCTAAAATAAATGTGAAATTTAATATATTTGAAAAGTTCTGTTTTCAAATCCAAGAAATTAAATAGTACTAACCGAAATATTTCAGCTCCAGTCTGGAACCTTTTTCAATCGAGAATGACTGTTGTGGATTGGTCAATAATACCAATCCACAACAATCATTCCCGAGTGAACAAGGTTCCAGACTGGAGCTGATATATTTCGGTTAGTACTATTTAATTTCTTGGATTTGAAAACAGAACTTTTCAAATATATTATGTATCATGAACAATCCTGATGAATCTATTCCAAATGTGAAATAATTATGGAACAATACAATGCTTACTTATCGTCCTCATCAAAACAGGAACTTTTCAGTTGAAGTTCATACTAAATTTGTTGACTGATTAACCCTCGTCCACCTAAGATATTTTCTACTACGTCGTCACCTAAGGGGGTGGTTAATTACCACCCCACCCCCCTGTGAAAATGAAATTGACGCACCAAAAGTGTGGTTGTTTTATACCATAGTATAGGGTAGGGTCTCCTCTTTCTATTGATACCAAAATCATGAAAATCGGTAAATGCGTTACGTAATTATGACGTCATAATTAGGTCGGAAATTTTCGCCGAAATCTGATTTTCGGCGAAAATTGAAAAAAAAATCAAAAATTCGCTATAAAAGTTCAAAATATCGGATTTTCATCGGGTTTTTTGATAATGAATAAAGGAAATGGTAGTTCCTACATGTTCTGTAAGCTTGTTAGCATGCAGATATTTTCAAAATGGCGACTTTTTATAACCCCCCCCCCCCCCGATACCCACGGACTTTGACGGCTTATCCTACCCCCACCTAAGGTGGTACCCCGATTTTTTTCATCAAAATGACCTCAGAGGATGTAAAAACAATTACTTAAATACCCAGGGTCACTTTGTTTTGCGTTTTGGAGCAATCGGCGACGATCCGTTAGCCCCACCCCCTTAGGTGGACGAGGGTTAAGAGTAGGTAATTGATGTATTTATGTGAAATGCTGTCAAACAGGATTCCCGAATCCCGCCCAAAATATTTTCGGGAATCCCAAACACTAAAGTTCCCAAAATGCACAACCTCAGTTGAATATGAAGAGTGTATAATTATATTATTATTTAGAATATCTTAAAATGTTTTATCAACGATTGCCAACCTCTTCAAATCCTGCACTGCAAAAAAATGAATTTAGTTTCAAAGGGGTTTACTGCCTCGGTAACCACAAAATGTGCAACTGTTCAGCCAATTGCAAAAGTTAAAAAACTGTTGACATTTCTGACCATATGTATAGTCCTTGACAAATGTAAGTGTGCAAAGCAAAAAATAATAAACAAAGAAATAAGGGGTAATATTTTGTCGAGTCACATTTGCCTCTTATAGATATCATAAATTATAATTTGGACATAATGTCTTGTTTTACGTGACTGGCATTCAGAGAGTTCAATTGATAAGGTTATTAAAATGATACTTACCATGTCCAGTCCCTTCGTCACATTTGCCTCTTATAGATATCATAAATTTTAATTTGGACAAAATATCTTGTTTTACGTGACTGACATACAGAGTATTTAATTTATAAGGATTTTAATGTCTTGATAAATATTTCTTTTTTGAGTTAAATCATGTTATCATCGTGTTATAAAACGTTACACAAACATTGTAAATGTCATTACATTCATTATGCAGGACATATCGGAACTTTCGAATGTATTGACTCAAGAAACAAATGCGGTAATGAAAACAAAAGATCACAACTTATTTTTTCTCTTCATCTATTTGCTATTACCTGTATTGTTGAAGATGCTCAGTTATATGTCAAGGAGAATGCATAACTGGAATTTAAGTATAATGATCTGGAAAAAAATACTTGTAAATAATATTGCCTCAAAACCTAACTATATTTCACTTGACACGATTAAAGTAATCGAGTTTCCGGAGTAAAGTGCTAAGAAAACACATGTGTCATTATAGCAGCATAATAATATATATATAAATGGATATATTATTTTTTTCTCTCTGCCTGTTCAACCTATTATTATATTTATTGATTTTTTCCCTTTTTAGATTATGCTGAAAATTTGCCATTTTATTTGATCCGGGGAAAATATGACCATGGTGACGGGATGTACATGTTTTTTTTTTTAAGTATGTTAATTTTGTCTATTAACTTAAAAATAATTGACCCATTATTGAATTACGAAATAAAACAAAAAAGTACACATAAATTAGGAGAGAGAAAAATACATTAAAATATCCATTCATTCTTTTATAAAAACTCTCCTAAAAATGTGTTTAAAAGAGAAAGAAAGAAATAAACACTATTTGTAAAGCAATTCTATAATATAAACTTTCATGTTCCTGCTCTCGGGAGCTTTTATCCTATTTTTATTTGGCTTATTCCGCAGAACAAGTTCTAGGAGTACACTACTTGCGAGAACGTGTAGACAAAAAACAATTTTAGTTGTTTTTTGTCAACACGTTTGATTCAGTTATACCCTTATAGCACTTTTAATCATTTATATTTCCGTCATTTTATTAAAAATCCCATTGATTAAAGCCTTTTAAAAACATTTCGTTGAATCAAAATAAATACCCGAAAAGTAAACTCGTATTAGATTTGTATTACATGTCTTTCAATAATGAGCTTCAATTGTCTTAAATTTAAACATAATAAGTTGTATCTTATTTTCCTTACAAAAAACACGCATATATATTATATTGATGAGAATTAACTGAAAACTATTGTTATTTATTTTAGATAGTTTATTCTAAATGCTTTTGACAGGGACAAAAGCAATCTTGAGATGTAATTTCTAAAAATGAATTTTAGAGGTTGAACATTTTTAATTTAAATATACTTTAAATAATGCGTATTGTAAGTGCTCTTTTAAAACATGGTAGGCCAAAAAAGGTGATTTGGCAGATTGTGTATTAATGAAATGCACTAGGCAATTATTTTAGTGGCGTCACGTTTGAAATATTTAAATCATAGATTTACTGGTCATTTTCTACATAAACAAAAGATGACAGTGGACACTGCATAATAACTTGTATATTTGAGATATTATTAGTGAAGAAATGTGTAGAGGAAAATACAAAATATCGTCAACAATCTGTCGAAAATTAATATCAGAAATTCCCTAATATAAAATTGGGATTTCAATAAATGCATTATACAGGCAGATTTGGAATCAGTTTGCAAACAAAAGTCCACTGTCAAATTATGTATATAGAGTCATATTCAATGAATAAATTTGAAAAAATGGCATTAATATTTATTCGTTATTATATTGAAAGAGGTCATTGAAATTAACCGTCTCTATTTTATCTGTGAAGTTCCAATAGTTGCATGCGTAAACTAACTGGATTCTTGCCCGTTGGTATCTAACTATAATTAACTTAGAGAAAGCTAAAGATAATGTATAACACAGCCATGCGCACACAAGGGAAAACAATTTTTCATCCTCTCCTTTTAACAATGAATTGTACAAGTTCCAGAATATTTCTTGTCCACGGGATGTCGACAAATTGGCAAATGTCTAATTACGCGAGAGAATGAGGGAAAGTGCTATGACCGAACATTTTTCACTATAATGTTGACGTGCAGTATTATAATTGTAATGGCTCACCTCAAAAGGGGGGACTTTGAAGATGATATCAATTTTGATTTTTTTAATTTCAACTGTTACAACATTTTCTAAGCTTTAAAATGGCACCTTACTTGTTGAAATTGATCAAGGTGATCAAATTTTACAACAGAAAATCTGCGGGAAATTCTTATTATTTTCTTTATTTTTTGCTGCCTATTTTCATCAGTTTCTCGAAAAGTGTTTTGTCGCAAAGTTCCCCTTTTCGGGGTGAGTCATCATAATTATGATCATCCATCTCTAACCAGCCGTAAATGCAGCCTCTTGGTCCTGAGATAAAATTTTTAAGATTTTCATTCTTTTCATATTCCTCTAATGAAATTTTGCAGGTGTTCTGAAGCACGTATAAAGATTGTGAACCTGCAAGAAATTGATTTGCAGAATGACGACCTTGTATTTCACTTAGAGTGGAAAAATATTTGCTGCATTTACGGCTATTTTGCATTACGTACTTTTAGCCCGTATGCATGGTACTTGGATAGTTTCAAACCAGAAAGCCCGATACAGTTGTCTGGGTGACAATCGGATTACACATAACAAACTTGACAAAAGATGAAACGCACTGATCACCACACAAAAGTATTGCACTAACTGTTGTGCGTGATCATCATCCAGTAACTGGCTGAGTTACGTAATCACTTCGATACTGAATAGCGATTTTGTCATTTCGCTTTACATCTGATAAAATTTGAATAGAACTGAGATATGGGGTATTCCAGGCCGGTATCGGGTATTTCGGGTGTGCTTTATATAGGGGGAATCTGAGCGTCATGGAGATGAATAAACACAATTTCAGTTACCAGAGCCATGAGTAAACGAACAATGTGGGTTATACGTGCACAAAATACATTGAAACTTAAATCCGTCATTTTAAAAGTTAATTTGTTTCTCCGACTAATTCCTTGTCCACAGGATGTCAACAATTTGTCAAAAGTACTATGACCGTCCATTTTATACAGCAGATTTACTTTATAAGTGTTAGTATGTCCAAGATGCATTGATATGGCGAAACAAATATTAGGATAATAAAATATTTCTTATATATATAACCCTTATTCGCTGTGCATATATAATCAGCGTCAAGTCAAAGATATTTCGTGACGAACAAATTTGTCTTTAAACTTCCCAACGTCTTAAAAAATATATTTTCTTAAAAGAGAAAGGTTGTTAAAGAAGTTGGGAAATTTCTTGTTCTAGAGATTATCATTCCAAGCCAACCTTGGGAGCCAATGTTACGGGTATAGATTAAGGGACATCACCTGAATGATTATTCTAACAAACAAGCATAACATCATTTGCCATTTCATGACAACATTATTTATGTGATAACTGACCCCGAAAGGGGGGACTTTGCAGATGATATCAATTTTGAGTTTATTATTTCATCCGTTACAGTATTTCCTAAGCTTTAGAATGACACCTTATTTGTTGAAATTGATCAAGGCAATCAAATTTTATAACAGAAAATCTGCTGGAAATTTTTATTATTTGCATTATTTTTTGCTACCTATTTTCACTAGTATCTCGAAAAGTGTTCTGTCGCCAAGTTCCCTTTTTCGGGGTGAGTCATCACATATATGTCCCGTCATATCTAAAAATGTTCTAATTGCATCTGAAACGTTACCTTTCCAGAGTATAATTTTCTATCATATTAATCAGGTTCAAATATCGAAAACATAAGACAAATGTTTTGAAAACTGAGATAAAAATCCGTTCCCCATTCAAGTTTTACAAGTACATAAACTTTAAACTCGATTTTCCCCGAACTATAGTTTTCAGAATCAGCTTGATGCCTTTTACCAATTTGGATGTAACTTTGCAATAGAACATCCAATTACCAAAAGCAATGTGTCATTTTAAAGCTTAAAATATAATCTTTCAGATAAGATCAAAAAATCAATTTTCATGTTGGGACCCTTAAGGTACCTTTAGATATGACGGGTCACATTCAAAGAAAACAAGGTTCAAGCAAAAATGTATGCTATCCCAAGTCACTGGAATTATCCAATATGTATATGTCGTACTTGTACATACTTCTTTAAAAGCTACCTAATAGAAAAATTGTTGAATTATAACTTTGTGTAAATCCTTTAACTAAAACGTATTCATCATTAATAAGTTAAATCTTTGAACTTCGATATTATCATCTCACTGTCATTACACTTTATTTAGCAATTAAAAAGATAATGAGAAATCTCTGTTAATTTGTTCCTTCCTCATCTTAAGATGAAGAGACTTGCTATTAGTCACTCGTATTGTTTGCAAAGGTATGAGTAAAGTCCTTTTGAAATGATTCAGCCCTTAAGGACTGCACCTTGACTTGGAACTGTGACTCAACGTTTACGAAAGAAATTAAGTTATTGGACTTTGTAAATAAAAATAAAAATACTCCAAAATAATTTGCCATTACAATACAAAGACCTACAGAAGTTTACAATGTGGCAAAATAGTTTCCCATCAGCATGATCAGATTACACTTAAAGTGTGTTTGAATACTAATTTCTTGTAGAGTGAGATGGTAATAATTCCCGACTTCTTAATTACAATGATAATAAACGGAAGTATATGTATAATTATACTATGAAACTAAATTACTTTACACAATAAATTAATTATCAAACTGTGATATAACTGGTTAAATTGTGATAGTTAAACACTCAACGCAACCTATGACTATGCAATAATCTTTCGATAAGTGATTGTGTTATTGGTGCTTTTAATAAGAACAAAATAGTAAGAATAATAAAATTCTTTAATATTATTCATTATTACATCATATTAAAAAAGTTAAACTATTCCATATTAGGTCTAAACCTTGAGGATGACTGCAAACTAGCCAATATGATTTTAAAATAATATTTAGTCGCTATAAAAGATTTTAATAGAATTCAGTCACAACGCATACAATACTCAAAACCGTTAATCTGATATACCTACCCTGGACGATATTGGCAGTGTCTTTGATCACATAATATGCAATCCGTCAATTTTATTCCATTTTAATATCTCTTAAAGATCGTGCAGGCGCTTCCACATGAAGGAATTCGGAGTGATAGATTGCTGTACATTTTGTAGATATCTTAAAATACCGATAAAATATTGAAGCCTGAAAATGGCATTTTAACAATCTCTTTATTGTCATTGTTTTACAACATATTGGTGCATATTAATGTGTTACTAGCTTTAAATTTACAAATACCTGTTGAATATATTGCTTGGATATTGTATTGTATAAATTGCATTTGTATTAATTAATATTAAAACAGTTTTTGTAAACTCTATGCATGGTCACCCTACAATAGAGTATTTGCAGCCATGCCAATTAGCTATAATTTTCAATTTCGACCAAAGAATTGCAAACCACTTTTACTATAAGATATTTTACCCAACCATTTTGAAAAGCTATGAGCAGAACTAATATCAATTATATTATTTTTTCTTTCACGACATAAAATTCCATTATTTTCATACTATGATCTTCATCATATCTATTTTTTTTTTTATTTAATGGCAAAGGAAATCTTAGGAAAAATGTAGTTCCTTTAATACCGGTAAAATTGATATGAAATCTTAGTCGCTGCACTTATTAACTTGCAGAGCTAGGTGACACTTCTCATTCATTCATTTCATTTTCATTCAAGGTTTATTAGAAATATATTGTAATCGCAGCAAAATGCTGAATTAAAACAATATTTACAGGCTTAAAACTACAAATCTATAAAAACATGCAAAGACATTAAAATTACATATAAATGGCACATATAAAACTAAGTATGCATACATATCTATGTCAGTACAAGAAAGTTCAAATAGAGTGACTAATGCACATACTAATAAAAATGAGCTGAAAACAAAATTATTGCTTATTCCATATATTCACCATAAACGGTATTGCACTGTCAGAGTACCTCTTGGTCCGAGTTTTAGGCACAGATAATTTGTGGTTGTTTCTGAGGCTATAGCAGTTGACAACTTCGGCTCTGGACTTCGGAAGCCAATTACTAAATTGGTTTGACTTAAGCAATTTATTTGCTAAATAAATATATACCTATGAATTCTCTTTGTTAAATAAATATATACCTATGAAATATGATCAAGCGTTTGCTGTGCTCTTTGTCAAGGTCTCTTCATGAGTTTGATTATATCAAAGAGTAAAATTAGGACAGTATAATATCTGACATGAAACCAGAACGTACAAATGGAGGAATTCTGATACATTCGCATGGCTATGGCAAACATGTGCAGATATCAAGACAAAATTAATTGATGCACTCTTAGTCTTAGTTAATTACGTCGTATGATGGTTTTCGCGATGTTCTCGTGAAGCATCAAGATATCGTCATATCGTCAACATATCGGGATAGTATCGCTATTGCCCGGGGGGCACTCAAATATAAAAGTGACGTACCTGCTCCTACCGACTTTCGAAATGTAGGGGCAATATGTGAGAAATACATTGAAAAATAGGGGGTCATTCGGTGTA
>JXSR01S004435.1:55476-66519 GCA_000969725.1 Ophiothrix spiculata
ATAAAAGTGACGTACCTGCTCCTACCGACTTTCGAAATGTAGGGGCAATATGTGAGAAATACATTGAAAAATAGGGGGTCATTCGGTGTAGAGTGTCAAAAAACTGGGTCATTTCGAGCGATCTGTTGGCAAAAGTGAAAAACAGGGTCATTCGGTGTCAGTTTTTGAATAAAATAACCCTAATTTTGACATTTGCGAAAGCGCTGATCTTCGAAAGTTTCGTAAAATTTTCGAAAAATCGACAACTTAAGCGAAAAAAGGAGGTCATTCGGTGTAGGTTCTCGAAAAATCAGGGCAATGGATGAGAATTACCATGAAAAAGGTTGACTTTCAAAATAATAGGGGGTCATTGGGTGAGAGCGGAGCAAAAAAAGGGGTTCTATCGACAGGAGCATGATGCGTGCCAATATATGGGAGTGCCCCCCCCCCCCCCCCCGGCGCTATTGTTCTCTAATTTGTTTTGTGTCGGTAATGATTTCGAGATGCATTCGCAAAGCGTTCCCGATGTATCGGGAATGCATTAAGAGGCGGCATCGGCAGCATAATTGGACCAGGCTCTCAGCTGTGAGACGGTTGAACACATCGAATAAAAGACCCCAATCTGCAAAAGGTTTGATGAGTAACTTGTAAAGGCGTGTAAATAATGATGAATATGAATGATTGATGTTTAGAGCTTTAATTAGAATACCCCGCTTCTTTCTCGAGGAATTCCTTTAATCTTTTTTTGAGTTAATGAAGATGACACAATAATGTGCAAAGTGATTTCTCAACTTGTTAACATAGAAATCCTTGAATGGCTTTTACGATGTCGCCGTAACTATGAATCATCGCGGACTAGCTGATGACGAAGGTGATAATCAGAATATCAAGTCATTTAATTTTGCATCTTAATTTAACTATTCTTTCATAGAAAATACATGATTTCAAGTATACATATCATCCACACAAGAAGTTAGACGAAGTAGGGCCAATTCGGGTAATTTCGAGCAGTCGGGTAACTTCAATCACTTGGAATCCTGAAATTCATGAATACTTCTGGACAATGAATTGTGCATATAACGATCAAAATTGAGGGCAGGCACAGTTTAAGGTGGGTAAGATCGCTATCGTCAACAAAGATCATGCCATAAACTTGAAATAAAGTTTGTCTATGTACGAACGTACCCGACACATGAGTGAATTTACCCTGCTGCAATATGCATGATTAATATGACTAGTGGCGACATAGTGAACAAAGATACCCAAAAAAAGTTGTAGGAAAGATTTGTCTTTTTCAAGCAAGTTAAATAGTTAATGTTTGATTTGAACCTATGACAAGCTTCCTTGATATACATGGCATCCCTGAACCATCAATTATATGTTATGCGTCTAATCATAATGAAGAAAATTTCATTTCAACAGCACGTCTTTTGAAAATGAGTGAAGTTACCCGAATTGACCCTATGTTTTTAATGATGTTGGACAAGTGTTATCCTTCTTCTAATAATACTTCTAATGTAATAAAAAGTTGCTTGTGATTGTTTTGATAATTAAATTTTATTTGATAATATTTCTTTTCTATTATTTTTTTCGAGCTGGATCTTTTTACTTATTAATATGACCACTAATCTAATTTGAATCATGATAACAACACAAAGTGGAAGATATGGATCTGTTGTAACCCTCAAAGCTATTTTTCGTTGGTTATTTTGAAAAATAAATTATATAATAATGATACACATAAAACTTGTGTAGAAATTAAGTTTGTCAGCCTTTTCATTATAAAATCATGCTTGATTTAAGGTTATAATCGATAATAAGATTTCAGCTCTTTGGCGGATCGAAGGGACAACACCTGCCAGGTCTAAGAATAGACATAGCATAAGTTTTACGCAATCCATAGAAGAGCATCATAAGTTGTACGCAAACTCACCAACGGAAATTTCACTCAAACTGAAAAGAAACGGCAACAAATTTTACAATTCACGTTCTGCATTTAACTGGAGCAAAGTTATGTTTATTGAACACGAATATTTCTTGAAACACAAGTTTCATAATTTTGCCACTATTTGATGATCTTTGTCCAACTAAAATGTAAGTTCTTGATTCTTTTTAAATTACCTATAAATATTGAAATAAGTGTTTTTTGTTAGTCCACTTTCAGGAGTATTTTTTGTCGTGATATCTTGCAACTTAAGCTAGCTAAGCAGCAAAATTTGTCTTGTTTAGTTAAATTAAAAATATGTTTTACGACCCCACCCCCTCTGAAAAAATTAGAAGGGTCTCGATCTCCACTTTTTGGATGTGTCAAAGCTGTTGAATTTTATACAGAAATAAATGATAATTTTAAATAAATTATAAAACAAAGCACCTCCCTCACCAAATATTGAGAAATCTTGAAATTTAAAAACATATTTTAGTGTACTTAGTATACATATTTTATATACTTAGTCTTATGCCCTATCCCCAGGCACACTCTACTAACGAAACGAATTATAGATACCAAACTATACAGTCATGATAGTCGTTATACAGACAATTTATGTATAGTGCTCTAATTCCTCAGACTCCTGAGTGTTAGTTTTGACATATTTCCTGTGTTCTTATTTTCTACAAACAACAAAACCTTTTGACACTTATATAACATGTAGGTTAGGCTTTCTATGGTATCAGGTTGAACTTGTTGAGATTCAAGTCCGTCCGTTTTCAATGCAGTTATATTATCATCTTCTCTAGTTGAAAAGTTTCTGCATGACCAAAACGCATGCAAAACTGATGAATCGCTCCAGGGACCGATTCATGAAACGCACCGCAAACGGACCGGATAAAAGGAATCACTCTCGCTCAAAACTATTATATCGATTCAAAACACACCGCATAGGGAATCGCATTGAAAACGGAAGGTCAAAATTGAATCTCAGCTGGATGCCCTGGTCACATAAGCTTGCGGCGAGGTTACGATGTGCTTAGGGCGTCATACCAGGTAGATTTCAGCAGACGCCGGTCGGACACCGGCCGGTGTCCGACCGGACACCGACCGGAGTCCGGTCGGTGTCCGTAACGCCGTAAGACGCCGGAAGCATGCCGCAAGAATTTAATTCTGAGTTAAAACCTTGCGGCGTGTATACGATGTCTTCAGTTATGGTCTAATAGCCACCGGAGTCCGGCCGGGCATCGCAAGAGCTCGCAAGCATTCAGCGGTGTCATACCGATGTCATACCGGCGTTACGGCGTTGCGGCTTTGCAGACGCCGGTCGGACACCGGTGGTTATGTGACCAGGGTATGATCAACCTGATACCATTTATCTCCATTCAATCGTGTGCTATAAATTATACCAGTACCAGTACCCTTACAGTGCAAAACGCACCGCATCCGCATCGCAAACGGATAAAAGGGATCCTAGCTTTAATGTCACACTTCATTGTATTACACAACCTTGAAAAAAGATTTATTTTGTGAATAAGTCTATAAAATGTTTAGGCATTGGAGTGCAATTAAGCCATTTATAATTTATTGTAAAATATCCATCAGATGTTTTGAAAATATTTAGAGGTGCATAATCAAGCCGACGGTCGCCATCTTGGAAAATTAAGGTTGCGGCCAGGTTGCGGCCGGCCACACAATTAGATTATTACAGTAGATTATGATAGATGCACAGCTTTATAAATAAGGTTTTACTGAAATAAATAATGGGCTTGTAAAAATTATTTCCTAGCCAAAGTGACTTGGTACAGGTTCTGATAATTTTCTTTTGTTGCAAAAACAGGGAATTTAAGTTAGAGATGTTATTGTCTCCTCATACAAGCGTGCAGTAAGATAGGTAAGGTATTGTAGAATGTATGGAGAAATTTGATATTGAGAAATTGCCTTATTTTCCTGATGATTTCATTATATTTAGATATTATTTTGGTAATTGGGAAGTATGAGCTTTCCAGGTGAGATTGCTATTAATGAGGACCCCTAGAAATTTAGTGGTATCAACCTTTTCCTATGTTATTATTATCTATTTGCAACTTGAAATCAGGGGTTGAATTATTGTTATGCTTTTTTTTCAAATAATATGAAGTTAGTTTTGCTGATGTTTAGGGATAGTTTATTTAGTTTAAACCATTTTGGATAACATGTGTTGGATCTTGAGCTTTAAGAAGCTTTCAAGCCATTTTTAACTTAACGACAACTTCTTGCAGCACCGAAGGGCAAAGCTGCTATTGTTGTCAGGTAAGGATTGCTAAAAACGTATTTAGGAGAGAAAACTGACTAAAAGTACAACGCCAAAACCGCATCCGTCCAACCAGCCCTTCCAGAACATAACAAGGCCATAGGATATGAACTTCTAACAATGTCAAAGACAAGAGCAGGGAAAACAAACTTGTTCAAATAAAAATTGAGGAAGACCGTTTAAATCGCGAGAGAATTTAAAAGCGATAAATAGAAATATCTCGGACCCCAAACGCTTTCGGAGATAAGTTTCTCTAAAAATTTAGATCAAAAATTATGAATAGAATTCAATTTCTTTTCATATCAACCTACGACTTATTTTATTTATAAGTCAACAGGTCAAATACATTAAAAACAGTTTGTCATTTTTAAAAAAATACTCTAGTGCGTTTGATACGTAATCTTTCTAAATACTCCAATTGCCTTCGGCTATATGCACCATTCACAAACCTGTTAACAATAACCGTGCTCTGTTAATTCCTTTATTCCTTCAATAATCGTTTACTGATTGATTGCTATTTCCTTTTCAGACAGTCTTTCCGATACTGATTTTCCTTGAAAATATGAAGAGAATCCGAGCATCAATGTGGGTGGACTTTAGACACCTGGCTAATGTTAAAATGAGTAAACTTTGCTAAGAAGATAATTCAATGAGTGTGTTCATAAAATCACTATAACAAACAATAAAAGAATATTTTGAAATTAAATTTCTGTTTAAAAATGATAATATCTACCCATTTATTGTCAGATACTGATTTTACACCATACTTGCCAGTCTGCTCTCAAATTCATTATCTAAACACAAGAAAAACTACATAAGAATAAAAACTGCATTAAATCCGTGATCAGAAAAAGTGAGAACGAAAAATAAATTTATAAATTGACGTAAAATGTATTTATTTGAACATTTGAGTCTCAACTAAACATAACCGGAATTCCAATCTTGAATTTGAAATTAAGACCTTGACCTGTTCTTTAATGCAAATTTCAAATAAACACAAGGCTGTTTGTTTGAATGTCATCGAACTAATATTAGTAGTTTGACGTAGTAAGGAAATGCTGGTTTTAATTAGAATTGTGTTTGAGATATTAAAGAGGGGTATTAACTCCTAAATAAAAAAAAAGTGAAATAATTATGGAACAAAACATGCATAAAATGCTTACTTATCGTCCTCGTCACAACAGGAACTTTTCAGTTGAAGTCCATACTAAATTTGTTGACGGACCAAGAGTTGGTAATTTATTTATTTATGTGAAATGCGGTCTCCCACTTGGTGCTAATTGGCTGAGTCCTTCGGCATAATCTATGTGCGTCACTTTTCATTGATGGTTTATTCATTGATATAAAAATAATTTGCTCCTGAATATATCTAATATCGGGGATTAAGCTCACAGTCTTTATATGTGACCCGTCATATCTAAAGGGTCCCAAAATGAAAATTAATTTTTTAGTCTCATCTAAAAGATTATATTTTAAGCTTTAAAATGACACCTTGCTTTTGGTTATTGGCTGTTCGATTGCAAAGTTACATTCAAATTGGTAAAAGGCATCGGGCTGATTCAGAAAAGTATAGTTCTGAGAAAAATGAGTTCAAAGTGTCTATACTGGTAAAACTTAAAAGAAGAAAGGATTTTTATCTCGGTTTTTAAACATTTGTCGTATGTTTCGGATGTTGGAACCAGATTAATATGATAGAATACACTTCAAAGGTAAAGTTTCTGATGAAATTAGAAATTCGACATTGGACATGATCTCGTAATTAACTATGCCGGTATTAAGGTACCTTTCGATGTGCCCTGATTAGTATTCACGAGGATATAAGTATCCCGAAAGTGAGCTTTTATTTCTCTGATTAGTTTATCAAATAACATATGTGTACCGCCGCGGCAAAAGGGTCCAGTTGTCGGCTTGTACATGTTGCTCCTTGTAGCATATCTAATGTATGGTATTTGTATACATCAGATATGCTACAATGAGCAACATGTAGGAGTCGACAACTGGACCCTTTTGCCGCGGCGTTACACATATATGTTATTATGAATAAATACCAAGTCAGGACTCTTTCATTTGATCAATATTGATTCTTCTGATCTTGTTTATGTTTAGTTTACCATTTAACAAGGGACAAAAGAAATCTTGAGATGTAATTTTTTTAAATGAATTTAAGAGGTTAAATATTTTTGATTTAAATATACTTTCAATAATACGTATTGTGAATGCTCTTTTCGAACATATATACAAACATGGTAGGCCAAAATAGCTGATCTGGCAGATTGTTGATTTTATTCATGAAATGCATTAGGTACCTTTTGATATGACGGGTCACATATGTTAGCTTGCAACTAACTAAGGTTGTTAGAAAATCCCAAGATTCCCGTTCCCACCCGGGTTGGAACGAGATTCTCGTTCTCACCTGGGACGACTTTGTCCAGTGAAGAAAACAAGCTTGAGATGTTTAAAAAAGCTTCAAAAGCATCCCATTTGGTTATAAATAAGATATGTGAATGTGATTTATCAAATGTTTTTAGAACTAAAGACTGCGAGTTGTTGTGTTATCCATTGTAAATTTATGTTTCTCATTATCTATGTAGTGTGTTTAAGTATTGTAGTTCAACATTTTATACGGGCTTTTATGTCTAGAATTATAATGGCAAAACCAAAAAGGATTCCCGAATCCCGCCCAAAATATTTGCGGGAATCCCGAACACTAAAGTGCACAGAATACACAACCTCAGTTGAATATGAAGAGTGTATAATTTTATTATTATTTAGAATATCTTAAAATATTTTATCCACGATTGCCAACCTCTTCAAATCCTGCGCTGCAAACAATGAATTTAGTTTCAAAGGGGTTTACTGCCTCGGTAACCACAAAATGTGCAATTGTCATATTGTTCAGACAATTGCAAAAGTTAAACACAAAATTGACATTTTTGACCATATGTATAGTCCTTGACAAATGTAAGTTTGCAAAGCAAAAAATAATAAACAAAGAAATAAGGGGAAATATATTGTCAAGCAATTTAGTGATGAATATGCAATTCTATAAAAGAGACACTTAGGCCCGTATTCCAGAAAGATGTTTAGCTAAACCACTGTTTAACTGAACTTCAACTGTCTGGGAATGATACGAACCATTGCAGCTTTCAACATGTTCAAGTGGAACAGTTCAATGAGCCGTGCTGTTGAGGGGAATTAAACACCTTTCTGGAATATGGGCCCTAATGTTTTAAAAATCGAATGATGTTTTAAAACAAAAATAAAATTATTAAAATGATACTTAACATGTCCAGTACTTTATCACATTTGCCTCTTATAGATATCATAAATCACACTTTGGACATAATGTCTTGTTTTACGTGACTGACATACAGAAGGTTAAATTAATAAGGTTTTCAATGTCTTGATAAATATTTCTTTTTGGAGTTAAATTATGTTATCATCGTGTTTTTAAACGTTACATAAACATTGTAAATGTCATAACATTCATTACGCAGGACATAATGTTGGAACATTCGAACAGATATATTGACTCAAATGCGTTAATGAAAACAAAAGATCACCACTTCTTCTTTTTTTCTCTTCATCTATTTGATATTACCTGTATTGTTGAAGAAGCTCAGTTATATGTCAAGGAGAATGCAAGGAAAACTGGAATTTTAAGTATAATGATCAGAAAAAAAGATTTACTTGTAAATAAATAATACTGCCTCAAAACCTAACAAATTCACTTGACACGATTAATGTAATAGTGAGTAAAGTACTACAGAAACACAAGTGTCATTATAGCAGCATAATAACATATATAAAAATGAAAATATTACTTTTTTTTCTCTCTGCCTGTTCAACCTAATATTATATTTATTGAATTTGTTAGATTATGACCTACTTGGCACAGAGAACCCGAATTGAAAAAGACTTTTTATAGCTTGGTCACAATAATCGTACGAACGGCTACACGAGCAGTGTTTAGTTCATCTAATAGGACCACGCGACGCCCTCGCTGCTCGCTTTACTCACTGCTCGTGGACCTAATAGATGGACTAAACACTAGACTAGTCAATCTATGAAAATTCATGGGGGTACGTGGACAAAATTGCAACACAGGATTTTTTGGTTGAAATTAACTGGTGATGACCTCTCGAACAACATATTCAAAATGTAGGAAAATGTACGCTTGTCAAAGTTGGTTAATCTGCATAAAACAACAATATGGCTGCCAAAACAAGGGGTGACATTTCAAATTTGGTCAAATCTTGTTCAAAACCAGACGAACATGTTCCTCTCATCACAAGGAAGCAGAAAAAGTATACTTTTACCTATGTCCGAAATATAGTTCTGGAGTTATAGCCAAAAATGTGAAAGGTCATATCAGAGGTCACGGATTTAGCCCTATGGGAGTCGAAAATTTCAAAATTGTCCGATTTTGTTCAAACTGGTCTCAAATTGTTCCTCTTGCAAAAGTGTCTACACAAAGTGATATTTTCAAGTGTGTCAGGTTAATTGTTGCCATGGTAGCAGGCAAATCAAAGTCCATATTTACCATTGTATTGGTGCCAGTATAGCACAAAGTTTTCGTTGACCTGTAACCATAGCAACAACTGATCTGATGTACTTTAAACTATTACTTTGTGCACACAGTTTTGCAAGAGGAATAGTTTGAGACCACTTTTGAACAAAATCGGACAATTTTGAAATTTTCGACTCCCATAGGGCCAAATCCGTAACCTCTGATATGACCTTTCACATTTTTGGCTATAACTCCAGAACCATATTTCAGACATAGGTAAAAGCATACTTTTTCTGCTTCCTTGTGATGAGAGAAACATGTTCGTCAGGTTTTGAACAAGATTTGACCAATTTTGAAATTTCACCCCTTGTTTCGGCAGCCATTTTGTTTTATGCAAATTAACCAACTTTGACAAGCGTACATTTTCCTACATTTTGAATATGTTGTTTGGGATGTTATCAACAGTTAAGTTAAACCAAAACATCTTGTGTTGCAATTTTGTCTACGTCAAATCAACAGATTTACTAGCCTACACTGCTCGTAAGCTGTTCGTACGATTATTGTGACCAAGCTCTTACTTTATCTTTGTTGATCCCTTTCTCATCGTGAGGCTGCATTATTATGAACAGAGATCAACAAGATGTTTGTTTATTGACTCGGTCATAATTTCTTAATTCCCTTGAAGAGTCGGGTAATCTGTAACATTTCGGTAGAAATGTGTGTTAATAATCGTGGGTCACTTTAAATGAACGAAGACGCCAAAATCATGATTATTTTGTAAATTGTCAAAACATTCTAGTGGAAAGGTAATTTTATAATCGTGTAAAATAAAATATCAATTTATACAAACTGACACGGGCGATTTGAAATCGAAAATTTGTCAATTTATCTGACTTAAGGAAAATATGACTACGGTGAAAAGATGTACAGAATTTTACTTTTGTCCATTAACTTAAAAATGATTGACCCGTTATTGAGTTACGAAATAAAAACAAAAGAAAATACACATAAATTAGGAGAGAGAAAAATACATTAATATATTTATTCATTCCTTTATAAAAAAAGAAACTCCTAAAAATGTGTCAAAAAGGGGAGAAAGAAAGAAAGAAAGAAAGAAACAATATTTGTAAAGCAATTCTATAATATAATCTTTCATGTTCCTGCTCTCGGAGTTTTTATCCTATTTTGGTGTGTTTTTTCCATAGAACAGGTTCTGGGAGTAGAAACATACATCTTCCAGTACATTACTTGCGAGTACGTGTTGACAAAAACAATTAAGAATGATTCATTTTATACCCTTACAGCACTATTAATCATTTATATTTCCGTCATTTTATTAAAAATCCCATTGATTAAAGCCTTAAAAAACATTTCATTGAATCAAAATAAATACCCGAAAAGTAGATTTGTATTAGATTTGTATCACATGTCTTTCAATAATGAGCTTCAATTGTCTTAAATTTAAACATAATAAGTTGTATTTAATTTTCCTTACAAAAACCACGCATTACATTGATGAGAATTAACTGCAAACTATTGTTATTTATTTTAGATAGTTTATTCTAAATGCTTTTGACATGTGTCTTAAAAAGATATGTGTAATAAACATCAACCTATATATCCAAATATTTAGTCCCTTACCATATACACAAACTCGAAATACACTATTAGCATTTATATAACAATCTAGTATGCACAAAAGGTAATAAATGTGCGGGTTTTTTTTTCAATAATCTTTTAATCAAGCGAGGATCCCTGGTTAAGTGTTCAGGAGGATAATGTATCCCCGAAAGTGAGCTTTTATTTCTCCGATTAGTTTATCAAATAACATATATGTTATTATGAATTAATGCCAATTCAAGACTCTTTCATTTGATCAATATTGATTCTTCTGATCTTGTTTTTGTTTATGCAAATGTTCTTTCAATTTTTGGCAAAACCAATAAACCTATTTATTGGTTTTGCCAAAAAAAAAATGAAGAGCATTTACATTTGTATCTGCCAAACCTGATGAATCTATTCAGTGTTTGTTTATGTTTTGTTTACCATTTAACAAGGGACAAAAGCAATCTTGAGATGAAATTTCTAAAAATGAATTTTAGAGGTTAAACATTTTTAATTTAAATATACTTTAAATAATGCGTATTGTAAGTGCTCTTTTAGAACATACAAACATGGTAGGCCAAAATAGGTGATTTGCCAGATTGTGGATTAATGAAATGCATTAGGCAATTATTTTGGGGGCGTGACGATATTGGTCACGTTTGAAATCTTTAAATCATAGATTCACTGGTCATTTTCTAAATAAATATAAGATGACAGTGGACACTGTAT
>JXSR01S004435.1:71931-89869 GCA_000969725.1 Ophiothrix spiculata
CACTACGATACTGAATAAAACAGCATTTCGTAACAAATGTCACTTACTTCCTTTTGTCATGCTAGGACAGTAATACCGATACAAGTTATGACCGGTCATAAGCAACTTAAGTCCGACCGTCTGAATGACAGCCAAAAATGTATAGCTTAAGGATGCTCTATTAATTCATTGTAAGTGTGTCGCAGCTTTCATAATTTTGACAAAGCCGCTGTGACCAGCGATTACGCAAGCAAGCTAAGCTGGTTGTCTTTATTGGGATGAGTATTAAGGAAAACGGAATTCGGAGAACACGCTCCAATCTTTCCATATCAAGTTCATTTTCGTTTGTTAATCTGCAGAGGTGGCTGGTGTCACTGAATATGTTTACAAAGGTCGTTAAACAAACAGTAATAATAGTATTCAAGTAGTCTTCAAATATTCAAGCATATTCTCCAAATAAGTAAGAAACTTAAGTTTGACATTTGCGACTATTCGCTCATTAGTAGGAGCAGGTTTTAGTTTGTACAGACAACCCTTTACAATAATAAAATTCATGTCCTCGCACCCAAGGGCCTTTTATCCTGTTTTTATTTGGCATAGTCCGTAGAACAGTTTCTAGGAGAAAAGATAACAAACAACTCATATCTAAAATTATGTAATAAAGTACCTCGTCCGCTACAGTACTTGAGACATACGTGCTGAGAATGTTTGGTTGAATGAAGTTTTTCTTGATGCTGAACCTCACAAATAACTCATCTCAAGAGCTCAACTTCTTCTTCGTCGTCGTCGTCGTCGTCCTCCTCCTCCTCCTCCTCATCATCATCATCATCATCAGCAGCAGCAGCAGCAGCAGCTAGTCTAGTGGCTACTTATTTTAGTTTTCTTAATCATAATCGATTCAAAAGGCCAAATATAACGTGGGTTGTCGATTACGTACACAAAATACATAGGCCTGGTATGAAACCGTGTGATGCATTTCATGGAAAATCAAATTTTAAATGTAAGCTTTATTTTTTCTTTTTCTCCTGTTTGATTCAAATTGTAAATGTTTCATATTATTTCTTGGTACCAAGAAGAAAGCTTTGTCTTTTTTATGTTTTTAGATTTCATATCGAGAAAAAAAAAACCGTTGACTTCGAAGCGGTCGAAAACAAAAGTGACTTAAAAATTCAAAATCAAAAATTCCACTTTAACGCATAACTTTCTTTTTCGCATGCATCTCTTATGGGTTTGGGCAAAATGAAGCCGAGACAAGAATACTCTTTTGAACGTTTTTTCACTATAAACGAGCGGTGTTTTTTTTCCTAAACCTTTTTGATGTGCACTATAATCTTATGAAATTTGTGTATATATAAATTAGTTACCGATTACGTCATAAGTAAATTAGGCCAAATTAAATTAATAGTTTGTCTCAAAGCTCTCTACTCTTTAAAAACTAATGCGAAATTAGGTTTTTTGTAAGGTTTTTTTTAAAGATTTTTTAGCGTGTGACAGAAGTCCTGAGTGCTATTCTACAAGACTCCCATATGTAACCCCTCATATATTTACATGATGCCCTTTTAAGAACTCAAAAACAGAATAAAGGATCAAATAAAATAAATTAACCATTGTTGTAATTTGTTTGTTCACAATTTCGGTGGAAAAAAAATAAAAAAGGGTAAAAAAATAAATGTTTCGGATTTTGAAGGAAAATAACGCGGACGATATAACTAATGCGCGCGTGAGCTTTGTAAAACTATTTATTTTATTTGGCCTTATCTTTCCATTAATGGATGATACAGGTGTACATTTTGTACGAGGTAATCTCGATAATTATTACTTTTAAAAGGTAATATATACTCTGAAAATTAATAAAAGCCTTCTTGTTCATTCATATCAGTATGCATTTTTCGGTAGAAAAATGAATTTTTGAAAAGGGTACTAATTTAAGTATACTAACTAAACGCAATCCCTCCATTGGCATGTACGAAATGGACTTCAAAATTGGAGCACTCGCTTATTGCTTGATGTAGGTTTAATCTTAAATCTAATTTAAATATAGCCAAGATTTAAGGGTATCGAGAGTGAAATAATATCAAATCCAGTCAATCTTAGGACAACCAAAAATTGTTTACCCAGAGAAAGTTATGCCAATCGGTATTAAATGATTCGCATTAGCCCCAACAATTTTGACACAGTCGCCGTGGACGACGATTACGCAAATAGTTGAAATCTAATTCGGTCTTAATTTGGTCAAATTTTCGAGGAAGCGGATTTTAGAAAAGGGGCTCCAATCTTTGATTTTTATAAGTTTTTATTCATCTTTGTTTTTACAAAATAAACAGGTATTTCTTCATATTAATACATTTCTTATTCTAAGTTCTTGATCTAACAAGATTGTTATGTTTACCTTTTTACCATACTTATATTTACTTATACACATTTTTGCAACAGAAATTATGGTGTTTACATATCCATGCAACTTTTTATTGTTTTCACTTACACCGAATAATATATTCATTGTGGATAGCTTGAATTTCCTATTTAAAGTTTTTGAAAGCATCTCATTTACTTTAACCCATACAATTCTAATTTCATTGCATGTTACAAATGTTACAAAAAAAATGCTCTGTATCATCCAATGTGTTGCAACTTTCGCAAAAATTGTTCAAAGCAATACCAACTTTTTGTTGCTCCAATCTTTGATAACCTATTCTATATCCGTCTTTAATATAACACCTGAATACGTGTTATTGTTCTTTTAAATGACAACCAAATATTTGATTTAACAATGATAACAAATAATTGTTTTTAAATGTACACGGTTGCTCATATAGTTGGAATAAAAATATGTTTACCACTTTCTTATGACATCTTAAAAGGTTGTCAAGATGTCACATACCACTGGGGATCATTCCACGTTCACCACAATCCTATTTTTATAAATTGAGGGGCTTTGAAGGATCATTTTGTGCTTTGCTTCCAAGCATTCTCTTGGCTCATTCAAGCGTGACAAAGACATTCAACCCTCTGCTTATCACTCTACTACAGATAGACATTCCATATTACCACTCAACTTGCGTAGAAAAGTGACCTTGAACAAGGTGGGGTCAATTCAAATTGGACCTAAAAATCACGTTTTTGACCCATTTTTGTTGTTGCCCCTTACCAGTAGATGAGAAAATTGATCACACCCGGAGTTCCATTTCACACCCAACAAGATAACCTATCAAATCTGACCAAAACCAACATAAGTTTCCAGATATTTTCATCATAAATTGACCTTTACGTAAAAAAGTGGTAACAATATTTGTATTCCAACTATATGAGCAACCGTGTATATAAAATGTAAGTTGCCCATGTTTAAAAAAAGATTATTAAATGAAAAGATTAGATATGAATCGCAGGCCTTTCAAACCGTATAAGATGTATACCCCGGATGCATACTAGTTATTCGATTCAAGATAATTAAATTATTAGATTAGTTTCAAATTAAAGGTCTTTAAAATATAATCAGGGTATGATTTAATTCGAGAGAATTAGAATTCCTTGCATCATCTTTCACATAAAATTATATCTAACTTCTTACATCAAAAATCTTATCTCAGTACCCAATTTAATTATTTTGTAAAATAGGGTAATATGAAATCCATGCACATTATTTTCTTCTTTAAATCTTATTATACAAAGGTTAAGGTATAAATATACAAAGAGTTAATTTACGATCCTTAAGTAACAAATTAAATACGTTGAGATATGTGCATCGTATTGGTGATTCAATTATGTTTCTCTAGTGAAAAAAGAAAGCAAAACTATTGGTAGATTTTAACGGATTCGCCGTCGGACAAGTTTTGAACTGTCAAGCTTTGGTCAAGGCTAGCTCTGACTTCTTCAGGAAAAATATTATAATGAAGACATGTGGGCCATCACTTCTCACTGATGACTCGCTTGAGCCATTCACTGAAGGCTGTCCCTTGCCAACAGTGTTGAAAGCAGATCACCTCTTTGAGATTGTGGTGGCTCTGAAAAGAGCCTTTCTGAACATTTGCTGAAGGCTGCCCCTTGTCAACAGTTATTTGCACAAAAGTAGGTTGCCCCTATAATACCTCTAATGTGCATACAAATGATAGGCTACCCCTTGCCTATTAAATCTTCAAACTGAACAGATTGCTACCCATCGAGAAGTGACTTATATATTCAAAAATATGCAATTTTATTGTTTAATAAAAACTTTATGGAAGTAATTGTTATAATAGAAATTTTCAATAAAGAGTTTCATGTTTCATATGTTTAATTGTGTAAGTGATTTCAGTATGCATAGGTCCCCCAATTCAATCATTGTGTTATTACGTAATCGGTTAATTCATTTTAAGATGATTCTTAGATGCTTTTTAGTAGAGATTTTGAGGTACACATTCTCCTACCTTAAACAACATTTTAGTAGACGTTATTCCTCGTTACATTTTTTAAATTAAAATTATTTGTCATTCAATTTTTGATACAGACGAACAAGTGGAAATGATAAAAGCTAAAATAAAGATTTGTTTGTAAATAAATCTGCCTGCATATTGCCGCGTCCATACCTAAATCGCCCCAAGTCAAATGATGAAGTGTCGGGAGAATGCAGAGGGGAACACAGTATACTCTCCCCGTCAAAAGTGTTTTCGCATGTTTAAACGGGACTTTCGAAATTTTATATGTTAGAAAATAACAGTCAATTACCAGATATCGGGACAATTTTGATCAAAACCTTCAGAAAAGTCAACAATTTGACTTTTATTTTGTTTGTTGATTTTGGGTATGAGGCTATTCTCTAAACATGTTTATTGATGTTTATTGATGTAATATATCAAGACTCCTTTCATATCATAGAGTGCAGATAAATCAAAAGAAATTTTGAATTGGCATTAGATCTCCCACAGGGTTACAGTCCGATCATTTATTCAGTGGCGGCCATGTTGGAATTTGGTCTTAAATGCATTATTTGACACAAAAACACATTTTTGTTTCAATTTCCATAGTACTTATGTGTAAGTTATATGTCTATGCTCCGTTTAAGACAGAAAAGTTCATTGGCTTCGATTCCTAAAATTCTATTTTGCCCCATTTAAAGAAAATAAGGCATTTCATAGGCGCCATATTGGATTTTCAACCTATTTGACACCATTTTCCACAATATCTCAAATTTTCAGACAAAAGGCACATTTTTATTTCAGTTTTCACAATTTGTAAGTGTTACCTGTGCTATAATCATTCATAAACAAGGTTATTTTCGGTTGGCTTCAGCCTACTAATACCAATTTTTCAAATGATCAAGAAGTATATGTAGGCCAACACATGTGCTCCTGAAAAGGCCAATTTTACAAATTCAACTATAGGGAGCCGTATTTATCGTTGTCGACAACGATAATTAAAAATAAAAGAATATCTAAATATTCTGATATATGGTTTGAATTTGACAATGAAACTTTGCATGCTGTCATTATTACCGCTAATACTTCTAATGATTCAAAAATCTTAACATGTTTAGGGAAAATGTTCGGGATGATGCTGAAAAACGGGCAAAATTTTTTTTATATCTAACGAACAGAACTCTTAACTAATTAATGTTGTTTAAAGTTGCCATATGTAATATAATTAAATCCATGTTTCCTCTTCTATTCGATTTTCCATAACCATCAAAATGGCCTATTTCCTGGACCACATACAAATACACCACATGTAGTGTAATTCAATATTATTGTTGCTCGTTATCACCGTGTAACCGTAAAGAACATTGTCAGGTTATGAGCTTTCAAACAAATGCGCAGTTATATATTTAAACTTCATTTTTTGAATGTACAGAAGAAAGTATACAGTACGTTTAGCACGCTATATTTTCATATGTTGTTAATGCAATTCTTGATGATTTCTTTAGAACTATAAAAAAATATAAAATCCGTAAAAAAAATGCAATAATGAACGGTTCTCGAGATATGGCTAGTTAAGTGTTTTGTGCACAAACACTTTTGACCGGGAGTGTATACCACACTTGATACTTAGTGATGGATGGTGATACTAATGCGGGCCTTAACACGATCTGTCAATGTCGTTTCTTACATATCGCTATGATGTACTGGCAGTACTCAGGGCTGTACCTTTCCTTAACAAATGCTAATAAGAGATGCTTGATCAAGATTTACGGATTTATGATACCTAGAGCGGTTGTTGTTGTTGATTTTTTTTTCAGGAATTGTTTTAAGAATGACGCACACAATAATAGTAATATAAGTGACCGATTATACGAAACTGTCAAACGTAAGTCGATCTACTGGTTTTGAAGAATGAATCTTATTAATTTGATTTACCAACAAACCTGATGAACTAATTTAAGAATATAAGTGAAGATTAAATCAGTTTACTGGACTAACTTGTTTAGAGCAAACTACGTTTCGTGTTACCCCTGTAACACTTTATTGGTCAGATTTTGATCCCAGGGTTTTGACCCGCTGGATTGGTCACGTGACAGACGACTCGGGATGGATTTGATAGCCTCGTCCCATGCATGCGAAAGGTTGTGTCGCAGTCCTCCCTTTTTGTTCAAAGATGGATTTTCCACACGTTCCCAAATTGCCTCTTTAATTCCTCTCCGGTGCCACTGTTCCTCCTTGACCAAGATGATTGAGTCTTGAATATTAACAGGGTGTCCAGTCTGTCACGTGATTAATACAGCGGGTCAAAACCTGACGAAGTGTTACAGGGGTAACACGAAACGTAGTTTGCTCTAAACAATTAAGTCCGGTAAACTGAATTAATCTTCACTTATGTTTACTACTACTGGATGACTGAGAAAATTCACTCATTAATACTAGTAATACTTTCGATCAGGCTTGCTTTCGATGTGTTTTATATTAATTACTCCAACATTACACAACTAACAAGGTTCAGTTTTACTTGTACTAGTTAATTAATTTAAGGCGAAATGTAGTATTATGTCAACACCTATACTTGATTACATCGCAGCTCGCATAATAATCCTGTAAACATGGTAAAAGGTTATCTGTCAAAACAGTAAAAAGGGGTGTCACGATTTCATCATTATCTTTGAATTTCAAAACCTCTAAAATGGAGTGGATTTGGAATGATGAAATTTGCCCTTTTCAGGCGACTATAAAATATGATACATTACAAATTCAGTATAAAAAGGAAAACCTTAGTGCTATTTTTCCCGGAAGAATATCAAGAAATAATGTGATCATTGTAGGGCAGCTACTCATCCAGTGTTGAAATCAGCTATATAATAAATGTTTCAGATAATTCTATACGGGCTTCCAACTTGCAAATTCGAATATTATTTCTCCAGTTGTAAATTCCACGCAAAATGGATTTGAGGCATCATTTACGATAGATTCAATCAGCATCGTTATGTTAACTTAATTAAGAAAATTACCAATTGTTTATCACGTAAAACTTAATAAATCTTAAATCTGTGATGTTAATATTTTGAGCCCATTTCACTTGTCCAAATGTTTTGATTGCTAAGATATTTGAGACCATCATACATTTCAGGTGATTGTTACTAGCTGAGGATAAGGTACTATTCCGGGTACTATTAACGTTCGATTCTTTTTGTTTACAGCTGGCAACCGTATTATGAGTTATGATATTTTGTGTAAACCTTTTCAATTGTCAGGATTCGGATGTGAACTTCCTGTAAGGAATCAAACTGTGATGAGATGAAATGTCTGATTTTATTCGATAGTTGATTTACATTCAGAACTATTTTTCTGTTGAAATATACCACAAAAACAAGTTCTTGTTGAATTCTTGTAAGTTAAATGAAATCAATGTGTATAGTACATGCACATTTAATTGTGATGAAAATGTCTATAGAAATGCATAACTATACATGTACATTGATTTCAAACTGTAAACCTAAATGTATTAATTGGTTTTCAAATTCAAAGTAATACCAGGCACCTGACACTTTATCCCCATATACTTTATAGCTCATTTGATTACTATTTCTCAATAGTGGCTGGTTAACGTTTCGTCGCTGATCACGTAATCAGTGGCTCCAACTAGCGTAACGTATTAAATATGTGGACAAAAACGTGGTCACAAAATGAATGATCCTGCTCAAATATCGATAAATCATGACATCGTCCTTGATATGTGTTACGCTTAATCGGGTACAAGGTGTGCAGCATTCTTCATTTTGTGACCTCGTTTTTGTCCACATATGTGTACCGCCGCGGCAAAAGGGTCCAGTTGTCGGCTCGTACATGTTGCTCCTTGTAGCATATCTAATGTATGGTATTTGTATACATCAGATATGCTACAATGAGCAACATGTAGGAGTCGACAACTGGACCCTTTTGCCGCGGCGGTACACATATTACGTTACACATTACGCTAATTGGGGCCATGTTTTTAGCTCAGTGTCATCTCTGTTACTCTGTGGTTACCTGGTGGTAACACTATGTCTGACAGTTACATCAGTCACATCATCATCATAGCGTAGTTAATCTGTCTGTTGTTTATCTGGTTTGGGCCATCATTATCGGATACATTATTTACACGAAAAGCAATAATGCCAAACACGAACCGTAAATGTTAAGTTGTTATCAACGTCGCGTTGAATCAACAAGTTGCTACTAATAAAGATGTATTGTAAATTAAAGCATTGTACTTATAAGCATTAAATTAAATGAGTTACCTTTTGTTGGTTTGTTGGATGTGTTTGTTAGTATTATGCTCTAACGATGTTGTTCATTAATGTGGGTACCTAATAAGTATCATATATTTCAATCACATTTATTTCTTATACACGAGGGGTGTTCAAAGCTGTTCAATATATTCATGACCTGAGGTAGATGAAGATAAGTTGTGCAGTTGTCATTCGCATATGATGTGGTTCACCATGTTTGATTAGTATAAAAATATAAAAAATAAAATTAGCAAGATACACCATTGATACACCGAATTTGTATTTGAAATGAAGCCTCAACGACAGGATTTCAAAGATGTAAGAGAATTGGTAGAAGTTTCAAATTGGTTCAAAGCAAATAAATTGTCCATCAATGCATCAAAAACCAATTTCATGATTCTAGGTACATCTTGTATGACAAGTAAAGTGCAAAACGATTTGAATATTACACTCAACAATACAGAGCTCGAAAAAGTTACCAGTACCAAATTCTTAGGAGTTATTATAGACGAAAATTTGTCATGGAAAAATCATATAAATTGTACATCCAAAACTATTTCCAAAAATATTGGTGTCATCAACAAACTAAAGCTTTTTATTCCTTACAGTATATTACGCACTCTATATTGTACTCTTATACTCCCGTACCTAAATTATGGTGTTGTAATTTGGGGTAAAACATGCAAAACTTATCTTGAAAAGATAATAAAACTTCAAAAATGGGCGATAAGATCAATTAATAACGCCCATTTCAGAAGTCATTCTGCCCCACTATTCTTTAAGTCTAATTTACTCAATAGCAACGATATGTACACTCTGGAACTAGGAGTTTTTATGTACAGATTTAGCATTAATGACTTACCAGTATCATTCAACGATTACTTTACAAAACGCTCTGATATCCATAAGTATAATACAAGACATATACCAACGATTTGCAATTAACCAATAACAAAAAAGCTTTCTCTGACCAAAGCATAAGAACGAACGGCCCCGTAATATGGAACTCTTTGCTGAAAACTATTAAGAATCTAAGTCGTTTTGCATTTTAGAATTTTATACAAACGTCACCTTTTCCAAGCTTATAATAATTAACTTACATCCTACATTTGTTTGTAAATCCTGCGTCCTTTGAGCCCATCGTTGTTGTGTCTTGTGGTATTTTTATTTCTTGTTGTGTAGTGTTATAAAGGGGTAGGCTATCCTTCAAGCCGTCTCCTCCACAATATTTTTAACTGTGTTCATTTTTCTGTACTGTTTGAATGGAAATAAAGTTTGATTTGATTTGATTTGATTTGTAAAGAGTCAAGAACAATAACTGGCACCTGCTGATGATTAAGCCTGTAAACTCTCGCGATATAATCGAGGGATGATCAATAAGTTCCTGGTCTGAAGTAGAAGGATAAAAGCTATGCAAATTTTATTCATATTATGTAGTTTCCCTTAATTGATGAACATATGGAAAGTTTCAAGTAAATATCTGCTACAGATATTATTTTACAGAAATCTAAGTCTCCCCTGTTATAAGTTTCTAAAGTTTAGAATTACGCATCAAAAACCGATAAAAATTATCGCTATGATACCAACAGCTCCCACCATCCATCTTCTCCATGACAATTTTGAAACATGCTGCAGTGCAGCCCAATTCCCTTCATGCTATTTAACGGATTATTGTTCCCAAGTGCTGGTACCTTGTCTTTGTTTAAATCGATGTGTGTAGAGCCTGGCGAGCGATTTTAAGGGGGATCTTTCGTAACCTTGACATACTTTGATCTGGCACACTGACATTGTTTTATTCTGACAGAGGTTTTTTCCTCGTGATTTAGGATCTCCTGATTTCGGAAAAAAAAGTTCTAGGAACCTACATGTGGTCCAAAATATCCTCTGTGAATAAAATTTAGTGGTCGCTTGATTTTATTGCAGTTTAATTTTATCATTAAAACATTTAAGGCTCTGTCACATATGCATTCTGGATATTGATAGTGAAAACAATCGGTTGCATGTGGCGCGAAAGAAAATTAATCCTGCCATCTTCTAAAACGTATGCTCTTCGATCAATTGATCGTGAGAGCGAAAACGTCAACAATCATTGATTACAAGGTTTGAGTGATATGAGGCCTTTGCCTGGGTGATTATGAATTTCTAATGCGTTATCGCGCGAACAAAATACAAAGAGCCTGAATGATTTCATAGTCAGATAAAACTATGTCAGATCAAAGTAAACCAGGTTACGGAAGATCCCATTCTAAGGTTATCGCATTGCTGTTTTTTCATGTTTCAAGGTAAGAATACAACTTCCAAGAACCACTAAATGGCAAGATTTAAATGACTGTATAACAAAAATGAAAGCAGAAATTTACTTGAAACTTTCCATATGTTCAACAATTAGGGGAAACTACATAAGATGAATAACATAGCTATTATCCTTCTATCTCAGTCCAAGAACTTATTGATCATCCCTCGTATACGATTATATCGTGAACTTATTGATCATCCCTCGTATACGATCATATCGCGAGAGTTTACAGACTTAATCATTAGCAGGTGCCAGTTATTGCTTCGTGACTCTTTACATCTTTGAAATCCTGTCGTTGAGTCTTCATTTCAAATACAAATTCGTTTTATCAATGGTGTATCTTGTCAATTATTTTTTGTAAATAATTGGCAAGACAATTTTGACCAGAATTTAAAAATGCTGGTCAAAATTCATCCATATATGATTAGAATATTTGTACGCCATTTGCTTCAATCATATATTTTGTTTGCCAAAAGCATTTTGTTTACCAAATGTTTACTATGTACATTATTGGTTTATCAGCCTCCCTGTTGGAAAATATGTTGCTAAATAATTTTTAATCTGGTCAATTTGAAAGGACTATCCGCAGAGGTAACAATTTCAGTTGAAATATAAAAATTGGGTTGTTTGGTGCATAAATATATCAATCACTACTGGCATCAGTGCAAATTGAAATGCCATCATGATCAGTTCAAAGGATTGTAAAAGCGTGAGGATAATCTTGTTACGGCGACACAAAATAATTTGCTAGATTACTGTAACTGCATTTAAGTAATGGTGACATTTACTCATGGTAGGCGAATATCACTGCAGTTTTCCACCTTATATCTTTCATGTAACGCTTCATTTTCATTGTAAGACTTTCAAATTGTTTGCTTCATTTGAAATGTAATTTCCGCTCTTTGGAAGATTTCATTTGATATGATTATTCGGTTTATAATTGTGAGTAAAATTTCTGTAAAGGGCCGTAAGTTATTCAGTGCAGTAAACCCGGAATTTAAATTATTTTAATACACTTTGCGTAATTGATGGTTAATTAGGGGTTTTTCACGTTTATCAATGAGTTTCCTATGATACACAGTGCGTACATCATGACTGATTTGCTTTCTGAACTATATGGGTAATATAATATAATTATCATGGTAATTTACTTTAGTCAGTTTTGTCAAATTTAAATACCTTCCTCATATTTCATTCCATTCACCATCAATATACTACCCACAATCAGTAGCTATTTTCGCATTAACAAGTGGTTTCAAGTTTCAAATGCAATATACAGTATTGGCTTTTTTTTCATTGTAATGTATTTTGTAATTTTTGAAATCAGTACCGGAAACTAATGGTACATTTCAAATAGTCAATTTCTTCAATATCTCAAATGATACCTTAGCACATGGAGGTAATTAATATTCCACTGTCCTTTGGCTTTTCATCTTCGGTAAATATTTAGCTTTCATAGCGTAAACCAATTACCTACTTCAATACACACATTTGGCATTTGAATTAAAAGGTTATTGCAGGGTAACCGATCTACAGGAGAGGAATTCTCGGATAGAAATTGATTGCGTCATACCGAATGATATAAGTCATTACCTTCGTATCAATTTGGCTTCAGATGAAATCATAATCCGCTTTAAGATTTTTTTTTAAAGTAGTATAGAGAAAGAGCTTAAATCGAAGCGTCCATGGGTTCTAAAAATAACTTCGTTACAGGAGAAAATATTAAACGCACTATAGATAAGATAACTGGGTAACGTCACAAATATTGTGTCCAATAATTATTGAGCTTTTGAATTCTAAGAGATTCGGAAATGTAATTGCATGCAACCATATACCCATCATTAGGCCGAAACCATAGTCGGCCTCCAAACAAAATTTTCCCTACCAAACATTTGGTCGTGACGTCAAAATGACGAGTGACTCCAAACAAAAAACCTTCAAAACCGAGTTGAGACCAAATAAAATTTTGCGCTATAGTCATATGAAAAAACCTTTTCATTCTGGGCGGGAACAAATCGCACTGTGCGTGAACAACAAACCAATCGAATCGATCATCAAGTCACACAGCAACATAACAGACAAATCACGCGAGCTCACGAGTATCGCGTGAGTTGCGTTTGAACTTTAACCTCGGCGCAACAGACGCGAAAAAATGAAAAGGTTTTCTTCACGCGACTTTAGATTGCACATGTTATTGAATTGCCATATACATTGGACCAAATGTTTCTTACCTGTTCATACTTTAAATTCGATGGCAAATATTTGGTGATGTCACGACCCAATGTTTGGTAGGGAAAATTTTGTTTGGAGCCCGACTATGGTTTCGGCCTATCATTACAGTTATTTATTGGAAAAGGATTAGTATGAGATGTTCTTAAACATCCAACCTTTGTTATTAGTTCTATATAAAAATTAGTTCTATTCGTTAATTACAATGCATTCATTTCACCACAAAAATAATTGATCTTATCAAATTAGAATACTGAAAAATTAAATATTAACAAGATTATTTTTCTAATAAAACATGATTTTTTTCTTCAAAATTCGAAATGTATAAATGGCAGCTATTCATGATTTCATGATAATGAGTACCTGTTGCAATGGCTTTGCGCAGAACGTGTTAAACCATGTCCCGTTTTAAAGCTTTATTTAAAGGGTTGCTATTTATCGCAACGCCAATTTAGGAAAATTCAAGATACTTTAAGATTTCTAAACTTACAAAGCTTTTTATGACTGGTGGGCTCAGAACAAAGCAAGGCCACCAGAACCAGAAAAATTTTGGCATATTTAAAATGTCATTATAAAAATTTTAGAATATGTCCCATATCAATATGAAAATGCTTTAAAATGATCTTCACAGGTTGCTCCAAGACTTGATTCAAAGTTAAGAGTGAATGCATTCCTTTACGGTACAGTAAAAGAATTCACACACCCTAAAGGTATTCATACACAGTAAAGGAATAACGACCTTTCCCAAACTGATATGCTTATGTTTCGCTGTTAAACAGGGCATCAAAATTTATGTTTTTAGCTATAAAAGTGAAGGCTGTGATCACGCTTTAATTTCATATTCTGCAATTTGTTTGTGACAGTGCACTATGCAAGTTCTGCAACGTTTGTTTAATTCTTGTTATATTCAAACATTAACATGAAATATATGTAATCAACGCATAATTTTACAAAAGAAAAGCTTTTCAAATCTTTGCTATCAAAAACTCTGATTAAAGCCACTTATCTCCTAGGCTAATATTAATACATTGTGATTGCAATTTAAACGTAATATTCATAAGAGAATATTGTATCTAGCCATAAATGGCAGCTAAACTTCAAAAACTCCAAACAGAACATTTTCAGGGTTTTATTTTACATTAACAGTATTCTAAGTAATCAAACAACTTCATACCTGATTTTGAAACAGGTAATCACCAACATTCAAGAGCAAAACAACTGATAAATAATAACATACGGTAGATGATTAAGATTTAATAGCCACCATCCCATAAGATAATTTCCTTATTTTGAATACCAATGAAAAAAAAAGAATATCAAGGAATTATTTTGTGGAAAAGAAAAAGGAGTTAAATTTGCGAGAAAAGTTCACATCAAGTCTTGTTCAATCATGTTTTGCGTAAAACATAGTTTCCGTTCAAGTAGGTTGACGTGGTCGATTCGACTGACCTACATTAAGTTACTGTTTTGTTTTTTACTCAAGTCGGATGCTAATTAAGTAAACAGGTTTATAAGAGTCATTATTTCTCTTTAAGGACTCTGGCCTGTTTAAATTATTTGATGTTTACAGCATCAAAATATTTTATGCTATCTTTGGACCTTTTCAATAATAGATTATTTGAATATTCCACTGCTTTCAAACTTTAGTTGTTTGAATGCAAAATTTATTATGGCAGCAATTTTGACCTTCTCTTTTGAGCTTTTTCAAAGCCATTTTTATTGATAAATTTACAATTGTATAGTATTAATGCTGTAATAACACATTTTGAGTTAAAAAAAAATCACGGTTAATTGGGAAATTGTTATTGGCGACATTTTGAATTTGAAACATGTTAACGACACAATTTGAGAAGAAAATTGTTCGTTATTTTTCACAAAGCAATTTCCATTGATAAGTTTAAATAGTTAATGTTGTTAATGCTGTTTTAATGACACTTTGACTCATATTTTGATGAAAAAACCTTTTTGCAGCCATCATGAGTCCTATTTTGGGCGCCATTTTAAATTTCAAACAAATAAAAAACATAATTTGCAGACAACTATGTCTGTTTTAATATCCAAAGTTGATTGTCAAATTTAACTTTATATAGTATGAACGTTTTATGAATGTATTTCCTGTCTGTGAATACATGATTATGATATCAAGCAGTATAAAAGATTGTTTTGATTATTTGTTTTTGAAAATTTGGTAATTTGGCAACCAATCACAAGAAGATTATTAGATTATACGGCTTCACTCTTTATAGGATGACATACTTAACTTAGTTTTAGAGTTAATCCTTCAACATTAAGAAAGCAAACAAGTTGATCCCATCGCATTACTCATAAGCAAATGTCTTTAAATTCATTAGTGGGTTCCAACATCAACCATCTGCACAGTAATGAGGTGATTATCCACTCCATCCATCTAACACAATTTACAACAACTTTTAATATGTTTAAATTGAAGCTTAAATTCAAGTCGACGTTCATTTGTAGTCATCGTTAATTCCAATCAAATCCTGTTTATCATTTACGTAGCTTACATTGTACCAGTTTGAAAATCGTGTTTGCTTACACCTCCGCCTTAAACTCGAATCTTAACTTTCTGTTTTAATTTCATATTTCATCTCTTATTCCAGAATTAAGTTTCTCTGCTCGTCTACCAATAAGTATGTACTTTAATCATCCGTACGTACCATTGTTTGTTTGTTTGTTTGTTTTTTCTGTTTCTTTTTTCTCATCGCAATGTTACTCAATATGTGAAAACGTCATTAAACACAGAAAATATGTAATTGCTGGACGAATGAGTTTTACCTCGTGTTAATGGCAAACGCTTTCGGTATCATAGTTGCAGTGATTGAGCATTATTTGTTTTACTTTCATGGCATGAAATCATTTAAAATAATACATATATTACCTACCAATATCTTTATGATAAACAATATTAGCTTTTAAGTGCATAACTCTGCAACTTCCATGATCACAATATACATTCGATATCTAAACATTGATTTTAGGATTGTGTTTTTCAAATTGACCAAATTATTATTTGTTCATTTACAGATTATAGCAAAAGATTAAAGGTCAATTAACAGATGAAATTCCATAGTATTTGAAATGACGATTGGGATTTTTTTATAGAATAATGATTATTTCTTTTCTGATCAAAATAATCCTACTCAGAGAACAAACTCTTTTTTGCTAAATTTATAGTTGCTATGAGAATTCAACAGCAGTAATTTTGTAAGACATCCCTGATATATTAAAAAACAGATGTAATACTATTTCACAAAAGTGTGTGGGTTTCCTTCTTTTAAAAACGTAATGAATAGAATGTAGAAAACAAATTACGGTAAAATTGGTAATCACTGATTTCATGTGTTTCATTTCATTTCACTTTATTTAGGGTAACCAAGGATAAAAACACAAAAAGTACACATATAAATGTGTATAACTTTAATTTGAACAATTCTCTTCAAACCTTCTCCAATGATCTATTGTGAAGTGGCGAATGGTTGTATTTCATCAGTTTAGAATCCTGATACAATTAATTAATTAGAGCTAAAGAGACAAGATTTATTACATCATTCTTCGGGTATAAAAATAGGCTATGAAAACAAAGATACTTAATTCGTAAAAACACAAAATCCATAAGAACATGCATATTAAACCTTCATTGTTTTACTTTAATTCTTTTGAATTTATCACAGTTTTTATCTATATAATGTAGATATCTGAAAGAGTATGATATCTGAAAGAGTATCTGGATGCAAACTATGTATGTGAAACAGCGTTCCATACAAAGCAGTATCTAGATATCAGAGCCGAATACAGGCTATCACTCCAGCAATAATTCTTATCACCATAGTAAAAATCATCAGGTCATGGAAATATCTTCAAAATATATTGCGTCAAAACCACGTCAGACGTAGCATTTTTCTCGCGCCAATACCCACCTGAAACCACATGTGCAACGTACACAGGAAATATGGTTGCTCAAAAATCCCCTTCAAATTTCTATAAAAGAATTGGCATAAAATAAAACTCTTACTTCAAAAGAAATTATAGTACCAGTGTAACTATCAAGACCTCATTTATTTCCAACATGATTTTTCCCAATTTTCTAGGACTTTATATGAAACTTTGGCCATTTTCAGGTCGGTAACAGACCTTCTGCAATAGTCCATCCAGATGGACCTCGCAAGCGACGGCGCTCGCTTGTGAGGTTCATCTAGATGGACTATTCTGCAATAGATGTCGACTGCTACACCAAAAAACAATAACTGGTGTGGTATTAGAAGAGTCTTTTTACGAGATTAAAGCTAGCGCTGCCAGAAGAAGGGCGTGTACACCCAACCCCAACACCCCCCCCCCCCTTTATTAATAACGGAAAAAGCAGTTAAACTTCATTTGAACAGACCCATTTATTAAGCGCAAATCGTTAACAACACAACAGTAGTATACCTTTAGATTAGTAAATTACTGATTTGCCTTTTGACGGATCGCATTATTTACTTGGTTTGGGTTTTAACTCCTTAACATCATCATTAAAAGAGCAAGAGGAAACAAGTTGATCAAATAGCAATCACTCATGTTTAGTTGACTTATTAGCATCGTCAAATTAATCAGTCGTCTTCAGCATCCACCATCTTCACGATAATAAGCTAATTATCTATTTCATCCTCCTAACATAATGATAAACTACTTTCAAATTACCAAGTGGATTCCAATCGACGTTCATTTATTGTAATCGTTAATTCAAATCAAATCCTGATCGTAATTTA
>JXSR01S004435.1:115428-125924 GCA_000969725.1 Ophiothrix spiculata
TTTATCCATTCCAAATTCAGTATTTTTAAAGGACCCCATTGGAAATAAGTTGTTTTTACGACTTTCATGGGCTATCCTGGTGTTTACAACAAGTCTTTGTTTGAAACTGTCTGAAATTAACTTTTGTATTGTACTCTCTAGTTTTTAATGTGTGGTTTTATATTGTATATTATAATTATGTTGTTTTTACCGAATAAAATCAATCAATCAATCAATCATGTCGAATTTTAAAGCTTTAATAATTCTTTAAAGGGTTGCTATTTATCACATTTTTAGGAAAGTTCAAGAAAATTTAAGATTTCTAAACTTGCAAATTAGAGTATGCATGTCTACCAATCTATTGGTACTTTTTAAGCTTTTTATGACTGCTGGGCTCAGAACAAAACAAGGCCCCCAGAACCAGAACATTTTTGGCAAATTTAAAATGTCATTATTAAAATTGTAGAAAATGTCCCATATCAATAGGAAAATGCTTTAAAATGTTCTCCGATTTTCACAGGTTGTTCCAAGACTTGATTTAAAGTTAAGAGTGAATGAATTCCTTTACGGTACAGTAAAAGAATTCACACACCGTAAAGGAATAAGACCTGTTTCGCTGTTATCTAGCTATAAAAGTGAAGGCTGTGATCAAGCTTTAAAGCAATACTATAAGATTTTCGTTTAAAATGTTTTATAGTAAAAGCAGCATAAAATGAAGGAATGTGACTATCTTAAAGCGTTTTCAAGCGTATTTTGTCAAAAAATTGTTTTGCCACCGAAAAATGGTTTAAAAGCAAATGCATGCTTTCCTATACTAATACATGTAGAATTAGATTCGGGATTCCGAATTTAATTCAACAAATGGCCATAACCAAAAAAGTAAGCATATTTAAGCCAAATTCGGAGGGTATTATTATCTACCCAAAATAAACGCAATAAGCTAACAAAATCAAATGTCATGGGTAACAGGGGCGCTTCATTTTTAACACATTAGAGTATTTCTTAAGCTTGGTATTCTGCAATTTGTTTGTGACAGTGCACTCTGCAACATTTGTTTAATTCTTGTTATATTCAAACATTAACATGAAATATATAGAATCAACGCAACATTTTGCAAAAGAACAGCTTTTCAAACCTTTGCTATCCAAAATTCTGATCAAAACCACTTATCTCCTAGGGAAATATTAATGCATTGTGATTGCAATTTAAACATAATATTCATAAGAGAATATTATATCTAGCCAGGAGTAATAAAACGATAATTTACCTAACTTCAAAAAATCCAAACAGAACATTTTTATTTTACATAATTTGACAGTATTCTAAGAAATCAAACAACTTCGTACCTGATTTTGAAACAGCTAATCACCAACATTCAAGAGCAAAACAACTGATATTCAAAATAATAATATAGATAATTTACTTATTTTGAATACCACATATAATGAAAAAACAGAATATTAAGGAATTATTTTGTGGAAAAGAAAAAGGAATAAAATTTGCAAGAATGGATCACGTCAACTCTTGTTCAATCATGTTTTGCGTAAAACATAGTTTCCGTTCAAGTGGGTTGACGTGGTCGATTCGACTGACCTACATTCATTAAGTTACTGTTTTATTTTGTACTTGGATGTTAATTAAGTGAAGAGGTTTATAAGAGTCATTATTTCTCCTCAAGGACTCTGGCCTGTTTAAATTATTTGATGTTTACAGCATCAAAATATTTTGAGCTATCTTTGGACCTTTTCATTAACAGATTATTTGAATATTCCAAAGCTTTCAAACTATAGTTGTTTGCGTGCAAATTTATTATGGCGGCAAATGTGACCTTATCTTTTGCGCTATTTCAAAGCCATTTTCAATTGATAAATTTACATTTTAATGTAAAAAGAATGCTGTTATAACCCATTTTGAGTTTTAAAAAAAATCACGGTTAATTGGGAAATTGTTATTGGCGAAATTTTGAATTTGAAACATGTTAACGACACAATTTGAGAAGGAAAATTGTCCATTTTTTTTTACAAAGCAATTTCCATTGATTAGTTTGAATATTAAATATTTCTAATGCTGTTTTAGTGCCACTTTGACTCATATTTTGATGACAAAATCTTTTTGCGGCCATTATGAGTCCTATTTTGGGCGCCATTGTGTATTTCAAACAAGTAAAAAACGTAATTTACAGACAACGGTATCTGTTTTAATATCGAAAGTCATTTTTGATTTGTCAAATTTAAGTTTAATTAGTATGAACGTTTTATGAATTGATTTCCTTTCTGTGAATACATTGAAATACTTGATATCAAGCACTATAAAAGATTGTTTTGATTATTTATTTTTTGAAAATTTGGTAGTTTGGCAGACAATCGCTAGATGATTATTAGATTATACGGCTTCACTCTTTATAGGTTGACATACTTAACTTAGTTTTAGAGTTAATCCTTCAACATTAAGAAAGCAAACAAGTTGATCCCATCGCATTACTCATAAGCAAATGTCTTAAAATTCATTAGTGGGTTTCAACATCAACCATCTGCACAGTAATGAGGTAATTATCCACTCCATTCATCTAACCCAATTTAGAACAACTTTTAATCATGTTTAAATTGAAGCTTCAAGTCGACGTTCATTTGTATTAATCGTTAATTCCAATCAAATCCTGTTTATCATTTACTTGGCTTACATTGTACCGGAATGAAAATCGTGTTTCCTTACACCTCCGCCTTAATCTGGAATCTTAACTTTCTGCTTTAATTTCATATTTCAACTCTTATTCAAGAATTAATTTTCCCTGCTCGTCTACCAATAAGTATGTAATTGAATCATCCGTACCATTGTTTGTTTGTTTCTGTTTCTTTTTCCTCATCGCAATGTTACTCAATATGTGAAGACGTCATTAAACACAGAAAATATGTAATTGGTGGAGGAATGAGTTTTACATCGTGTTAATGGCAAACGGTTTCGGTATCATGGTTGCAGAGAATGAGCATTATTTGTTTTACTTTCATGGCATGAAATCATTTAAAATAATACATATTACCTACCAATATTTTTATGATAAACAATATTAGCTTTTAAGTGTATAACTCTGCAACTTCCATGATCACATTATACATTCGATATCTAAACATTGATTTTATGATTGTGTTTTTCAAATTGACCAAATTATTATTTGTTCATTTACAGATTATAGCAAAAGATTAAAATAAAGGTCAATAAACAGATACAATTCCATAGTATTTGGAATGATGATTGGGATTTTTTTTTTTATAGAATAATGATTATTACTTTTCTGGCCAAAATAATCCTACTCAGAGAACAAATTCTTTTGTTGCCAAGTTTATAGTTGCTATGAAAATTCACCAGCAGTAATTTTGCAAGACATGCCTGAGATATTAAAAAACAGATGTAATACTATTTCACAAAAGTGTGTGGGTTTTCTTTAATGAATATAGTATACAAAAACAAATTACGGTAAAATTGGTAATCACTGATTTAATCTGTATAACTTTAATTTGAACAATTCTCTTCAAACCTACTCTAATGATCTATTGTGAAGTGGCGAATGGTTGCATTTCATCAGTTTAGAATCCTGATACATTTAATTAATTAGAGATAAAGAGACAAGATTTATTACATCATTCTTTGGGTATGAAAATAGGCTATGAAAACAAAGATGCTAATTCATAAAAACACAAAATCCATAAGTACATGTATATTAAACCTTCATTGTTTCACTTAATTCCTTTGAACTTATCGCAGTTTTTATCTATGCAGATATGTAAACTATGTATATGAAACAGCGTTCTATATCAGAGCCGAATAAGGCTATCACATCAGCAATAATTCCATAAACGTCGTATGCGAAATGGCTAATCAACAATCACCATATTCTCGAATTCAACTCGAAAGGTTGACTTCTGCTGGTTCGGATTGAAACATAATTGTCGCATTGCTACAATAGAATAGTAAAAATCATCAGGTCATGGCAATATATTCAAAATATAGTGCGTCAAAACCACGTCAGACGTAGCATTTTTCTCGCGCCAATACCCAACTGAAACCACATGTGCAATGTACACAAGAAATATGGTTGCTCAAAAAATCCCTTCAAATTTCTACAAAAAATGACATAAACCAAAACTATTACTTCAAAAGAAATTATAGTGTCAGTGTTACTATCGAGACCTCATTTATTTCAAACATGGTTTTTCCCAATTTTCTAGGACTTTATATTAAACTTTGGCCGTTTTCAGGCCGGTAACAGGCCTTCTGCAATAGATGTCGATTGCTACACTAAAAATAATAACTGTTGTAGTATTAGAAGAGTCTTTTTACGAGATTAAAGCTAGCGCTGTCAAGGGAAGGACGTGTACATCCCTACTCCCTCCCCTTTAATAATAACAGGAAAACAGTTAAACTTCATTTGAAACAGACACATTTATTAAGCGCACATCGTTAACAGCACCACAGTAGTACCGTTAGATTAGTAGATAATTTACTGATATGCCTTTTGAAGGATCGCATTATTTACTCGGTTTTGGTTTGAACTCCTTAACTTCATCATTAAAAGAGCAAAAGGAAACAACTTAATCTACTAGCAATCACTCATGTTTAGTTGACTTATTAGCATCGTCAAATTAATCAGTCGTCTTCAGCATCCACCATCTTCACGATGATAAGCTAATTATCTACTTCATCCTCCTAACATAATGATAAACTACTTTCAAATTACCAAGTGGATTCCAATCGACGTTCATTTATTGTAATCGTTAATTCAAATCAAATCCTGATCGTAATTTATTTAACTTATATTGCACGAGATTGAAAATCGTGTTTGCTTACACCTCCGCCTTTAACCCTTATATTAAGTTTCCTCATGTTTCGTCTCTCATTCCGGTATTAGATTAATTATTCTGCGTTTGCCTATCAGGAAGTTATTACTTTAATCACTGGTAGAAGATTTCTTTTCTGTTCCATAATGAAATGTTGTATAAATTCTATGTAGAATATATAACTAAACACTCTAGGAGTAATTGTTTGAAAAAGTTTCACAAATTATTTTGGTACAAAGAGAAAGAGTATGCTGGAACACAACATTTGGACAATACTAAATACACAATTATAGTCCACTTTTGATCAGTTCTAGTTCTTTTTGGTGTTCTGTTGATCGAAATTGGTAGTTAATAGCAGTATTGTTAATTTCTAGTCAATATTTTCGTATCGTTGATCAACAATATAAGTTTTATGTATGTAATCCTGTGGGCGTCTCAGCCAAACGACCCACCTATAGTTTGTATTATCATGAAAACATCCCTTCTTACATTTAGAATAAACACAACTGTTTCATATTATACCGAAAAACAAAAAGGCAGTTTTAACAAAAACGCATGTTTTTCACGGCATTTTGAAGTTACCTTGTGTCAGATCCAGCATATTTGAGGGCACTATTTTTGATGCAAGTCCTTTAGCCTTTAGGTTTCAGTAAAAATTGTTTTTATAGCTTATTTCTATCTATTTATATGCAAATGCTTAACATTTGAAAGGTTATTGCTGGGTAACAAAATGTAGGGAAGGAATGTTTGTCTAACTAAGTGGCTAATTATGTATCACTTTTTGGCTGGTTTCCTACCTTCGTCTTTGATTCACGCCGGGGTTTTTTTTTTGACAGATTACAGCATTATTCATGTGTGGAAGCAAAAACAACCGGGAACTAACGACGGAAGCAGGAAACCAGCCTTAAAAGTGGCAGATATATAGTAACTTGTTTGATCAGTATTCCCACTAAGTTTGAATGATGTATTTTTGTTAAGTTATAGCATTTTTGTATGCGAGCGCAAATCTTATATTCAGGGTTGATTAAAAAACTTAGAACCCCAAGTTCAAGGTCACGTTTCAAACAGTGATTGTACCTCAATTTACTTGAATTTGCACAGGAATCATTGCTTATACCTTTTAAGGAATCCCTGAAAGTTAAATGCAATTTGCATCATTAGGTCTTAAGATACAGCTCTTTATGTAAACCATCCTTCAAATTGGCTTGTCCACGAAAGCTTTTTCTTCGTTTTTTGCTTGTCTTCAATCCGTTCCCCTTGATCTGCACCGTATTTGGTTCAACACATGTTGTACTGCAGGTTAAATTACGCATGCATGTTTATCTGTTGAAAATCTTTGGTCATCAATTTTGAATTGAATGATGTACCTGAACATAGCTTCAGATAATGGAGCCCAAGTTTCAGCAACGTAATGATGCAGTTCAGGTTACAGGTTCATACAAGAGGCCTCTGAACTTCAGCTCACGTAATTTTGATTGTTTGTATGGTTTTTTGTTTTTTTGTCTTCTTCGGTAAATGTTTTCCAACAGAGTGGTTTGACTTTGTCACTAAATCGTTGTCAGATAGATTTCAGGTCCTTTAATATGTGCTGTAAAGTGACGAGATTATATTGAAAGATCAGCTAGGAAAATGCCTTAAAAACACCTTCAATTCAAGCAGGGAACGTCCGTAACGCATCATGCAGTGTAGTACGTGCAGGTTAGAGTACTTAAATTGATTACACATCAATGTTGTGTAATCCATTGAAGGGTTTAAGTCAGAAGGAGAGAGAAGCAATCGTGGAAAAAGCCACTTTGAAGCAATATTTAAATAAACCAATGATCAAAACTTGACCAAAAATGCAGGAATGGTTTAAAACCTATCCCACATGATGCCTTTACCAACCGATGGTGATAGAGGTACAATTGTTAAGTAAAAATGACTTTGAACTTGGGTTTTGAGTTTTTTGAACCACCCTGTATTGGATTTGTTATTAAAGCCCCGCTACATAACCTTATGGTCCTATTTCACATGGGCAAAACGGACAGAAAAAATATCAATATATAATGGATTGTATTCGATCTTGTAAAGTTAATACACAAATTTAACATAAACATGACGATTGTATATAAAGATAAACAAAGAAAACAAAACAAACCTGACATTTCTTCAGCATTCCAGCATTATTTGATATTCCTTAAGTACATCCAAATCAAACTGCTGCTCGGAAGTTGATTTTAAATTATTCATCGTGTTTGTCTGTCACTATAAAGTTAATATTCATTTATTTGCTAGCATAAGCGTGTGTTTAGTTTACGTAACTACGATTGTTATTGTTTTAATGGTTCCATGCCTTTAACGTATCTTTTGAATTACATCACATTTAAATTACAGCATCGGAACTATTCCTTATTTACGGAACGTCAAAAATAATTAGATGACTTTCTTATTTCTTCTCAGCATAAATTGTCACGTTTGTTTCTTCCGATACCAATAAATGAAAATTTAATCTATTCGTCATTAGTCACGTATCACTTTCATGACTTTGTATATATTTTATGAAACAATGAATTTCATAGTGACAGGTTATAAGTGTAATATCAGAAACGTAGGCTATGTTTTAACGGTATGAAAGTACTGGGCTCCTACAACCAGCTACACTGTTGTTTGAATCCAATAGAAATAGGGACATTTTATTTCTAAGTGTCAAAATAGAAGGCGCTATTCATAAAAACTCATTTTTGGATGTCGAAGGGATATACTTGTGTGTACTACTGAAATTAGATATGCAAATGAAGCATCTAACGTCAAGAAAATTGTATTTATCATTTTTAGCCAAATTCGTCACAGATCAAACAACATAATCGATAATCAAATATAATCAATAATTTGAAATATGTATAGCGCCCTCATTTTTGCACAAATCTGAATTTACAAAAAATATCAATAAATGAGCTCAAAATTAACAAAATTTCAACAAAAATGAAATAAAATTTTGATAATGGGTTCAAAACTTTATTATGCAACACATTCCAGTTCCTTGTACTGCTTTTTTAACTTTCTGTGAAGAAAAATTTGAATTCTTATTTAAAAATGAATAAATATTCACCTCAAACAACAGTGGCTACTCTTCTATCCAAATTGATACCGTGTTTTAATGATTAAAAATGTATACTTTGTGCAACCATAGAAAGAGAAGATTAAGATTTCCATGGTGCAATACACAGAGCATTTGGAACAAATTATAAATACATAAATGACCAAAATCGAAAATTGCGCTTAAAATGTTTCTATGAAATGTACACTGCAAAAATGGTAAGCAATTTGGGGTGATTTTGCCCAACGTTGGTTAAGGAGGATGCAACTCAACAACTCAACAGTTGGAAACAAATATAAACAACGTCGTTGGGCACAAATGCCAAAATATTGGGCAAAATACTTGAGCAGGATGCGTATTCAAGAGCCAACTGTTGGGCAAACACGATAGAACCTTTTGGTAAAAGCACTTGGCCAACTGTGAATTGTTTTTTTTTTTAATTCTTCAACAGTTGATAGGGCTGGCTATCAAAGCGTATCAACTTTTTTGCAGTGTTTTGTATTATTAAATTGCAACATAAGAACAACAAACAATAATAAACTAGTGATGAAAATATGTTAACATCTCCTTAATAATACGCTACAGGTTTATCCATCTATTTATCTATCTGTCTGTCTGTCTGTCTGTCCGTCTAGGTGTCCGTGTGTCCGTCTGTTTGCCTGCCTGTCTGCCGTACTGTATACTTTAAGGCTTTTACAGTATTAAAGTGTGGCCATCGAATGCATTCACATACATGTAATTAACGATTGCTAAATATTAAACTATTGTATCTTTTAATTAGCCTTAGCTTTAAGTATGAAGGTATGACAACCACCCGTACCCCATCCACCCCTCCCAAACAGTGAAGTGTCACTTCATGGTGCGAGAATTTCAATATTTCTGTGAAGGAAAACTTCGGACTTGAAAATGATGCGCATGTCCATTTTGTCTCTTAAGCGAAGTGTGCTACTTTTGATAAAAGCTTTCAACGATCTGAAACCCGAATACATTTTACAGAGACATATCAATGAATCATTCATGATTCTAAAAAACCGGAAGTGTTTGCTGATATCAATTGATAGGGTACCTATCCTCGTGAAAGGTCAACACTTCTTTAGATTCCTTTTTACCCAGCACACCTTTTGGCCTCGGGAATTTACCTTGTTTGTATTTACATTAAACCAATAGTGGGTTGAGTTGTAGACAGCTATGTATGTATCTGCAGGCTGCTTACGGCAATAAAGACCAAACTTGATCGATATTCGTGGAAATAGAAACCCATCATGGGTTAACACTATTTGACGCAATGTACCTTCAATGTGACAAAGGATGCGGGGTTCTCCCAAATTTAAGCATAATATATCATCTGCTAACAAACTGACGCATTTTATCATTTCTCCTTACCCAGTCACCTCTTTTGTGTACAATCCTCACAGTGCAACCAATGTTTTAGTTTTAAGTTTTAAGTATCAAATAATATATACCCTCGGAAGTTTCATGATTCCCAGACAATTTTAAACACAAAACTCCGAATTGTTTTATTCATTTTGTTGTCATTATTGTTTTTATTTATTATTTATTTATTATTAAGGACAACGTTTTGTTTGTTTCTTTATTTGTGTTTTTGCATTTAAATCTTAAGTGAAATTCATGTGACAATGAAAAGAATCCCAGTTACAATCGCTATTTTTCACAGTACAAGTTACCTAGACAGCCGATTGATATTACACAGCACATGCTATTTTTAGCACGGAAAAGAAAGTCAACTTTTAGAACACGGAAAATTTGCCAGCTTGTACTAGCCCTTGTTTCGGGCTGTCAATATTGTTCAATTTAGTGTATACCATGTCTGGTACTCTCTGAATCAAACTAAAATCCAAGTGAAATTATGAAATTTAATGGCTGATACACATGATGTCTTCTTTTGGATACATCTTTACCCTATAGCTGTTCATTTTGTTGAATGCTGAAAGTACGAAGGCCTCTTTGTAAGTAAGAAAGATCTCAAGGCAAAATACCTCTTTCTAGGTTTAAAAAAAAAGAAACCGGAAGTGTTTTTCTGTGCATGTTGGAACCAATTACCCATTTAGAGGACACGTAAAATAAAAAAGTAAAAAAAAAAAAAAAAAAAACACGAGCATAGTTTTTTAGCCTGAAGATTTTCATCGACAAAGTTGTTTTGATAGTGTGTTGAATTGGTGCCAATGGATACCTGAAGAGGGTTTAGACTATAGAAAATTGCTGAAACTTATTGTAGAAATTTAGTAGGAATTGTGTTAAATGTCATAAATAATATTTTTTTTAAATAATAATTTAACTTACTTCTCATCATGAGCATTTTAGATTTTTAAAGGTATTATTAATTGGCTTTTCTAATCCACATAAAAAAGGAAGGGGTGTAAATTGTATTACGATACGGTATAATATTATAATATTCCATATAAGCATTACTAACTTTATTCATGAAAATTATTTGGATAAACCTATAGTCATATTTTAGCCTTGGACAAACTTAGCAATAATAATCCACCATTGTGTCAATTCTACCCAAAGATAAAATACAAATTTGAAGAAATCTTTTATTATTAATTTTATCGAACGATATATAAACTCTGTTAAATTTAATAAAA
>JXSR01S004435.1:136851-150484 GCA_000969725.1 Ophiothrix spiculata
TCTTGTTCCATGAATAATGACATTTGATCACATTAACGATGCAGTCAGCTGTCATTCCACAACTCCTCCATACAAGATTAAGCGATTTAAATAAATGTTATGTCTTAAAACCACCTTTTGTATTTAGAATGCTTCATAAATTAGCATGCATGAGTGTTTTCCCGAGAAGATAGATACGTTATGTCATTTGGTTTTGTGGGTAAGTTTGCCTTAGACGTCACATTGCAAGGTGCCAGGTGCAGGATTGTATCTTTTTGCCAATTATTTCCATGCAACGGCTATGTTCCAAACCTTTTTTAAGAACGGCGCACTTCTACCGATACAATACTGCACCTTCATGCGACCCGCCTGCCCGAGGAAAAGTCAAAATTCAGGTGTAAATCGGTCATGTAACAACACTTTGTGCACTTATCACTCGATTCTTTCCGAACCCTCCAGAGTTGCAGGAGAGTTGAGCCACAAGGAGAGTTGAATCACCCCGATATCTTAAGAACTAGGCACTTGTCTGATTAGTTCTTCCTACGTAAATGTATAATATCATTATCAACCAATAGTTGTTTCACTGTAAATAATAAGTGTACAACTTCATACGCTTCACCTTAAAAGTGATTTGGACACAGTTTACCTTTTTTTATGAAAAATATGTTTTCTTTATGTTGCGACAATATGTCGAAAGCCAAAAAGTTTAAGCCTCTGTTCAGTTAAAGGTGTTCGGGAGTAAATACTTTTGATCTGGTGTAAAGAAAATAGTTTTACCAGGAGATTACATAGTTTGTGATTTCGTGCATATGAGGAGAGTTGAACCATTTATAGGCTAGGGGAGAGTTGACTATAGAAAATTCATTTTGACAAAATTATTTTCCGATTAGAATTATATCACAAATGATTTAGAAGTAACCACAGTAACCACACTAATTATATGTGATGACTCACTCCGAAGAGGGTGACTTTGCGACAGAAAACTTTTCAAGCTTGAAAATAGACAGCAAAATATAAGGAAAATAATGAGAATTTAGTCTAGCAGATTTTCTGTTGTAAAATTTGATTAAAGCTTAGAAAATATTGCAACAGATGAAATAAAAAAAATCAAAATTGATATCATCTCCAAAGTCCCCCCTTTCGGGGTGAGCCATCACATATTTGACACCTCTTTGCTATAAGAAATACAAAAACACAAAAAATAAAAAAAAAAAAAAAACTTTTTGTATATGTGTGCATAGGCCCTGAAAGTTAGCTGATATTTGTCGTTTTTAAGTTTAACAATAGTCTTTTTGTCTGTACCTATGGGAGAGTTGAGCCACTTTGTCATTTTTCCTACACCTTTCCTGTGAATAGCCTGTATTAATTGTTACAGGTGTCACATTAAAGTAAGTAAACCCTCCACAGTTTTATTTCAGACATTAAAATGGCTCAACTCTCCTGCATCTCCCTTACTGATGCTATGCCGACCTTAAGGTACCTTTTGATATGGCCAGTCACAATTAAAAATTTGTGAAAATGTTCAATAAATACATAAAATATACATTAACATTGTTCATAACACTCTAAAGGAAAACCAAAAAGCTAAAATATGTTCAATTAATTTTGTTATGACAAATCGCAGTTTGAGAAACAATAAAAAACGTAAGAAACACTTTATAGAAGTATGTATACACATTTCATCAAAGTTTTCAATTTTTGGTCTCATCTATCATCTCATCATCCTTATCCAAATTGGTAGAACGCATCGGGCTGATTCAGAAAACTATATAGTTCTGAGAAGATCGAGTTTAAAGCTTCTGTACTGGTAAAACTTGACCGGAGAAAAGAATTTCATCTCGGTTTTTAAAACATTTGACTTACGTTTTGGACGTTGGAACCTGACTTATATGATAGAATACACTTCAAAGGTAATGTTTCTGATGAAATTGGAAATTCGACATTGGACGTGATTTTTGACTATGATAAGCTTCAATGGTCCGTATCTCGTAATTTGCTATGCCGACCTTAAGGTACCTTTCAATATGACGGGTCACATTTATCGTTGTAATTTTTGAACGAAATGGCGCGTTCAAAATGGGATTTTTAAAAAGCAAAAGACACAGAAGAAAATTTACTTTCTGCTAAAACAAAAAAATCCAAATTGCCAAAAAAATGCATTAAATACGGGGTCTTCTACCTGGCATATTTTAAAAAATTATCCCATTTTTGAAACCGATCAAAGATAAAATCTAAAGAAAAGCTAATATTCGTGTTAGCATAAATTTTAATGAGAAATGCTAGATATTTCCGGGTTTTTTTTTTAATCACAGTACATGGACTTAAGGTTTATGGACACCGTGTAATACAAAGTGCACTTTTTACATAGATTTTGATGCCATTTGACGAAAACAGACATTTACAACAGTGTCAGTTACAGTAATGGTCGAAAACCATTTGGCATGAATGAACATCCCTATCGTCTGGCCGTATCATGGTAACATGGGAAACACATTTCACAGGACCACTTAGATTGTATGTAACATGGAAATCGAAGTATTAACTGTTTCCGACTACAGAGTGTCCACGAATGATTTATACCCGGTTTCAAAAAATAAGAAAAAATATTAAATCATAATTTTTCATAAAACCAACAGCTTTCCTACAATAGTGGATAAGTCTTCTACATTTTCCATAGGTTTCATCAAAATATTATGCTTCATTGCTTTGTATGGTGAAGTAATTAAAAATTATGCAAACGTGGTTTTGATCAGTGCAAAGGCGGGAATAATATGAATAAATACCTGTTACATGCAAACTTACTAAAGTTTTTGAAGTGTAATGAATACAACTTGACCAATTTCAAATATTCTTTCTTTGCTTTTGTAATTTTCGAAGATCTACAAAAAGCATTACCTTTCACACTTCTGAATCTATTCCTACTAAGATTAGCGATATAGACTTAATCAGATATGGAGCATGACACCATTTTGGCGGGTTGATGGATCACAGTTCTGTTGATTAACATATTGAGTTGTTGCCCATAATACCCATTTAAACCAACTTCCGGTTGTAATTAGCAATGTCAAATGTAAAGTTTCCAGGTGGGTTTCCCTTTGGCGCGTACATGTAACATTATTCTGGCTTTTTGTAAAGCTGTTCAACCGTAACCAAAATCGTCATTTCTTTTCCTAAGGACAACCTTTATATCCTATATCAATCACAGCCAATAAATAAAACCTAAATTGTATTTGTAAAAGTACAGGGTGTCAGTATAGTAGGTTTTAATTGAATGTTTAAGTTCGACAATTACAAATTTACAATTCGCAAAATATACCCTGTTTAGAAAAATCTCTATAACTTTCCACAGGAACATGCGATTTGAAAAATTCAAAATTCTACAGAAACCTAAAGACATGTTTACTTTAAAAATTAACAAGATTTGACCAAAACATTAACCACTGCTCCACAAAAAATCCGATAGTCGGGTATAAATCATTCGTTGGCACTCTGTATAACTGTGCGGGTTTTTTTTTGTACTTCACAGATAGTACAAGAAAAATCGTTTTAGAAATATGAGAAAGTATTTTTAGTAAAAATGAAATGGTCAATCTTTTTTTCCACGAATTTAAAATTAGTTGGAATAAGAACTATAAAGCAAACAAATTAATACTGATTGTGCAAAAGCATTTTTGATTAAAAACATGTACCCTGTTTTCAGATGATATATACTTGTATTACAAAATATCGCAGTTTAATATTATAGAGCAAAAGAGGCAAATACCACCAACTGAGAAATGACTCCTCTTAACGGAAACCTATAACATATATTAGTCATACTTGGCATACTTAGAGAAAAATCAAAACATTTCCAAATAAATGGAGAATAAGCATTTCCAAATAAATGCAGGTTCTGCTGATTGATGAGGTGAAATCAACGTGATGAATTAAATGATCTATTAGGCTATGATTTACACACTCATCTTCTCCTTCAATCGTAAGACGTTGTCTTTGATAACGTTAATACTTGTTTTCTATATATTTACGATAAATTAATGCAGGCCTTCTCAAATAGCAGTCCACGGACCACATCTTGCCCGCGACGCCCTTATAGGCTAGTAAAAAATAATAAAAAAATATGGGTCAAACAAATTGCAAAAGTAATGATACAGGATAATATCCGTCAAATATATATAACACCACATAGAAAATGTAGAAAAATCTACTTGGTGGAACATTGATTAATTTGCATAAAACAAATTGGCTGCCAAAACAGGGGGTAAAATTTCAAAATTAGTAAAAAAAAACCATTCTATTGCGTTCCACTAATCACAAAGAATCAGAAACCGATCCGGTTCATAGCTCATTTCTTGGTTATTGACGTCATACTAAGATATCGTAAACATAGTATTTCTATTTTTGAAAAGAGGTTAATTTATTTGTTAGCACTGATATTATTTTGACAAGAGCATAATCTTGTGTGTTAGTATGTCCATGTCTTAATAATTGATAAATAGCTAAAACAGTATTTTGTAAACTGTGACTGGTCAGCAATATAATAACAATAATAATGTACAGCTTTTGTATAGCGCTACTAAATTTGTGAACAAATTCTCAGAGTGCTGCTGCCTATTATTACGCTGCCGTCAGGAAATCGTCACAATATAATAACAATAATAATGTACAGCTTTTGTATAGCGCTACTAAATTTGTGAACAAATTCTCAGAGTGCTGCTACCTATTATTACGCTGCCGTTAGAAAATCGTTACAATCAGTTCGCATCAATTTGAGGTGCTACTGACCAGGTGCACACGCAATCTGCACTTAGATTGTAATATTCCCCATAACAGCTCCCCAATTTCGCTTGAGTCGACGAAGCAATTATTGAGATTAAATGTCTTGCCTAAGGACATAACTCGTTGGCCGTAGCGGGGCTCGAACTCGTGACCTTATGATTCCTACACTGTTCCACTAGACCACACGAGCTCTGTGACAAGACCATCAAAATATCACAGTGTTAAAAACAAAATCAATTTACATTCATAGCGTCTGTTATGAGATTCCTATAACCATTGCTGATCATTAGGATAGTACTTGTTGACTATTAATGGAATAACACTGACTCCAAGACTCTTAGTTTGAATTTGATGTCCAAAGATCTGAATCATTATCAAAGTTAAATGCTCCCTTGAGATCTAGTTTGCCTGCCACAGTGCCAAACCTCAAATGTCAAGTATTTGGTTTTGTGCCAACTTCAATTTATCTTGTTGTCGATAAGGGTCTTGATTTATATTTTGTAAATAGAACAAAGCAGCATTTTCATGAGTCATTTGGTTATTATATATTATTTATTTATTATTTAAGCTTTCTCTTTTAGGGTAGCTCCTTCAGTGACAAAGCACTGCTATTCTAGGAGGCCCTGGACGTAATATTTGTAAAATTTTATAGATATAAATATATACAATGTAAGAATGAAATAATTTATACATTGTACAAATTAATAATATTTACAAAATGAAACATACAGTTATTTATCATTTGTTTTGGCAAAAATAAATTTTAATTTATAAAGGTGCGTTTACATTGCGACGTATTGGGGGTAACGACAAGCAACGTAGACCTGCGAATTGCAGTTTTGAATTTTACGCCGGTCCTCGTTAGTTAAAGTCAGTTCACGTTGGCACACGCCTCTAACCTACGCAGGTTGTCGTTACTATCGGTCGCTTTCAGTTACAAGTTTTACAATTTTGGGATGACATAGAATAAGATTTGATGTCGTTGAGATCTCGTTGGCCACCGCAACCCTCGGTTCTTTGACGTTTCCATGATCGTTTTAAGCAGTCTGTATTCGTTTAGAGGTCGTCACAATTTCGTTGGTACTCGTTGTCAACAACACTTGACGAATTGTGACGATATATTGCAGTGGATAACGAATTGTAACGAATTTGGATTATTTAAGTAAACTAATGCTGGCGCATTGCAATGGTGGGTTACGATTTGTAAACGATTGTCCATAATTTCAGTCAACTTTTGTCAGTGTTTTGTTATATAACATGTCTTTTCTAGCTAAATAATAATAAGGAGAGTACAACATAAATGTATGCTGAAAATTTCACTTGTTCTGACCATTCATTTTCAAGTTGCAAACTTTTCAGCATCTTAAAATTCCTCTATGGCTACTGTGTTGTAATTATTGCCGAGCCCAACAGTAATTAGAAAATGACACTTTTGGATTTATCAACAAAATAAATGCAAGCACTTTTGCTTGAAGGTTTTGGGGGTTGTAACATATTCCAGTCAATTATCATTATTAGCTAAAAAAAACTCAACAGCAATTTTGAATATTTGCTTAAACTATATAACAGAATAACTAAAAAATTGTTAACGACTTGCGCTTTTTGATCGTCATGTTTCATAAGTTTAAAATGGTGTTGTTTGGAAAATGTTTATAATTGTGTTCTTGCATCTAATGAAGATAAATTGAAAATTATTTCAAATCATCCTTTAGGGGCTGCAAGTTCTTTTAAAATGTTTCGAAAGTGCTTGTAGAGAAATTGAAATGATTCAATTGAAAAAAAAACAAGTCAAAAAAAGAAGAAAAAAGGACAAAAAGACACATTTTTATGAAAAAGGATTTAAATCAGTGATTTAAGAAAAAAATCCAAGTGATTTAAATTGCGATTAAAATAGGTGATTTAAATCAACGTGATTTTACGTGCCGTGACCAGTAGATAGCATTCGTTCCTTTACGTCAGCCAAGGTCAGTATTTGCCGCCTCACTACGTTGCTTACAGTTGTTCCTCGACGAGAAGTCGTCACCCAACGTCAAGCCAAACTCTTAATTTATTAGTAAGTCTGCGTTTCTTTCAGCACCCACTCGTCACTTGTTGCCTTGGTGTCGCTGAGACTCGTTACTATCCGTCAACAAACTTTGATTTTTCATTTTTAGTTGTTGCTTGTCGTCCAGGATTTTGTGATTTTGGAATACGTTACCCTACGTCAAGGGCCATGTCGTCGCAATGTAAACGCACCTTAAAGGGACAGACTATCAACTTTAGAACGAGTATCTGTGAGCTGCTCTAGCATGGAATGTTTTCATACCTTGGTCTTAAAGCGAGGAATGGACAAAGAGTGTCTAACTTCATCGAAAGCCTTGCTCCAGTCAAGGAAAGTGACATCAACATATGGCGGAGATCTTTGATCAGATATTTGTAACTAGTGGTGGTACACTTTACTTAGGAGAGTGGTACAGGAACAAGTCGCTATAAAACTATGTTGCTGAGAAGACACGTGGGCATTTTGTTCTCATAAAATCAACAGCGTTACGTGTAACCACACTCCCAAACATTTTGCCTACCACTGATCACAAAGATTTATGTCTATAAGATTTCAAATTTCCGCTATCCCTAGATTTACAAATTGGAACAACAGCGGCTTTTTCCAATCATCTGGGATTGTACCTTCTGTAAGTGAAAAGAATAGTCCGACTTTGTACAGGTTCTGCGTGGCCTGCCCACACACCACCCTTATTTTCCCAGCTGAATACTTTAACCATTTATGATATCCATAAATTAATTAAGTCTCTTTTTATGTATAAGTCTGTCACCAATAATCTTCCGTCAAATTTCAACAGTTATTTTGTTAAAAATGTCATAGATATGATTTAGCGAAGAATATCATCCGTACTCGAGGTCCTCGTCTGTGGAATGCAATCCTTGATAATATTAGATCGGTCGTCTCATTTAATGTCTTTAATTATAAGTATAAACATTATTTGATCTCTCTCTATCATTGATGTTCTCTATTTACTGTTACATAATTTTTTGAAATTATGAATCATATTCAAAATCCTATTGCCAACATCTTCTGTTTGTCTGTCTGCACTTATTGTCAGTCTACGTTCTTCACTAATATGTCCTTGGTCACTTTGTTTGTCCGCGTTTATCTTTTACTGGAACTTTCTGTAAGGTTGTCTACACTTTACGAGCTATGCTCCTTGTAGACACTCTACCATTTTCAATCTAATTGCTTATTTAATTGTTTATGCTTTTATGATGGTGAATAAATAATCTTGAATCTTGAACAATTAAAAATAATTGCAAGTAGAAAAGAAACTTGAGCTTAAGCATGGATGATGTGATGCTATCAGGCCCGGGGGCTTTGCCATTCTTGTAATGTGGTGTTATACGATTGAGAAGAAGCGAATTGTAGACCTTCCCCGCAATTGCAGATAGACAGATGCCTCTGTACATTGTAGTTTCCGGGTTGCTGTAGATCCCCTTTCTTCGGAAGTGGTATGATGCATGAGGTGGAAAATGCCTTTGGTTTGTTACCCAAAAGAGTTGCATTGCACAATTCTAGAAGCTGCTCCCGGAAAAGCTCATGCTTCCATAAGAAAGCTGGAATGTTGTCGGTCCTGGTGTTTTTGAACTACTGAGCTTTTTGGCAACCTTTTGAAGCTCTTCATGAGTAAATGGGCTGGTCGCTATTGGCAGCTGGTCGGAAACTCTCAGGTTGTAGAAAGAAGAAGACAGGTTAACAGGTTGCTGGTCAGTGTTTCCAAGAAGACCTTTGAAGTGATTGTACCAGGTTTCAAGACGCTCTCCTGGAGTTGTACCCTTGATCTTGATAATAGGTAATGACCTTTTACTGGTAAGTTCTCTCAGGATTTGTCATGCTTCGTTGTGACGCCTGGATATGTGTGCTTGTTCAAGATAACTTGTTTTGGTCTTTATGTGATCTTCAAGCTCTTTTGCAAAGGTGTCATCAAGAGCTACTTTGGCTTCTTCAATCCTGGCTTTAGACCCTCTGGTTGGGCGAAGGTTGTGTGCTTCAGAGGCTTTCTTCAAATGGTCCCTTGCGTTTGACACTGCCGCACTATGCGAGATGAGATGTGACTTCAGCTTCTTTCTTGGCAGACATTCGTGTGCTATTTCTCTGGTCGCAGTTGCTAAGAGATCGTATTTAGCACTAACATTGTTTGGGTCCTCCATCTCATCAATCAATGAGGATAACTTATTGTGAACAGAGAGTGTGTATTGCTCACATAGCTTGGTGTCTGCTACAACCTTTCTCAACCTGTTTCATGTGATCTTTCCTTGGAACTTACTTTTGCCTGTAGCTGATCTGGCATTTGCACGTCACAATTCGGTGGTCAGATCCAACACTTCCAAATGATGAATAAGCTCTGCAGTTCTTTATGCTGTTCTGCCATTTCCTTCTTACTAAAACATAGTCAGGCTGTGCTCGGTGTCCGGAGGGGTACATGTGTGTCCACAGCCTACCTGGAAGATGTTGAAATTTGCTGCAAGAAGACTATGTTGTTCCATAAAGTCCACAAGATGTTTACCATTTTTGTTACTTTCTTTATGGAATGAGAAGGTTGCCTTGCCGTGACCAAGTTGGGCATTGAAGTCTCCTCCAATGAAGAGCAGGTTATGTGCTGAAAGCGAAAAAGGGGGGAAAGATAATAATAATAATAACTGGTTTTTGTATAGCGATTTTCCATTTAGATCAAACCGCTCATGATTCGCTGCAAGTAGATCGTCACAATGATTTCACTTCATTCAGGCGTTTTGCGGCCTTTTCAAGCGCATATCCTATCGGTAGTTAGATTGTAACATGTACCCTTATGTACCTTTTATCCATTATGATGGACAGATCTGGTGACAGTTTTTAAGTGCAGGAAGAAGACCGGAGTACCCGGTGAAAAACCTGCGGAAGCGAGTATGGACTGAAAACCAAAATGCACATACAGCGCCTGGACCGGGTATCGAACCCACGACAGTCCTGTGAGCTCATTGGTGCAAAGCGAGGAAAGTATCGCTGCGCTAACCCGCTTCCCCAATTAGAAGCTAATATAACTGTCACGCCTCGGATTTTTTTTCAACAAACTTACACGATATTCGATAGCTTATATTCTTGTATATAGATGAGATATATCAAAGTTTGAATATTCTGTAATTCATCGTCATGTGTGTGAGCAATAATTGGTTTGGGCAGTCATATACCCTAAGAGGAAAAGCGTTACGAATCCTGGGGCTGATTTCTTGATTTAAATCGGAAACTCTGAACACTTATATTTCATAGAGTGCAACGATTTAAGTAGTTCTTAAGTTTTTACAAATCAAGTACTTAAGGCCATGGAACAGAGAAGTATAAAACTTCCGTTTTGTGAAACGTACAGATTGCTACTGGCACTTTACACCCACATGTGATGGTGTCATATATCTACAAAACAGAGATTTAATTTCCAGTCAAAGTTGATCAAGATTCGTGTTTCAATCAGTCGATAGAATGAACTTGTCTTTTTTCTATTTTTAAAATATGATAAGCCTAAGTTGAAATCAGATGTGGCATCCGTGTTGATACAAGATACTGATTTCTTCATTGCTATATAATTTACCTGATCATTCGATGTTTTGTATTGTTTTTTGAGTTTTCAGCGTTTATTTGTAAAGTACAGACTCCAAAAAAGTATCGCCTCACCTCGAAAAAATGACTTGCACGCAAATATGGAACTCGCAAACGTAATTTGAAGATTATGTGTAAGCGCTGGAACTTCAGCTTTCTTTTGACACCCTATAAATATAAATATGAATATGAAGTATTCTAGTTGGTTCTCTTATGATTGTTAGAAATAATTTAGGGTACAACATTGCTCTCTGAATATTAAATGGGTAACTGTTCATCATCATTGTTGTCCTCGTCGTCGTCATCATCATCATCATCAACAATCAAATATCAAAATGTGTATTTCCATATATCAAATAGCAAATTATTATACAGACACATCTTCATAAAAGAATACAACGCGACAATCATGGAGGGCAATGCCAAGATCTGTAAATAGCAATAACATGACAAGAAATAATTATGGGACCGGTGTAATGAAATACAGCGTCCGTGTAACTGAAATGTCCTACCTACTATTAAATTGTGTAGAACGTACTTGTACATGTGCAATCAATAAATAATCGATTGCGATTTATTCCGTGTAGTTCAATTAGACCCGGACGCCCGGTTATTGGGGACACTCAGTCTCATTACACCGGTATGGCTTCTGTAATGGTCGTTAGATATAACTCTTATTGCCCAACTTCACTAATTTATCCAAATATGTTTCGTAAGTACCTCCCCAGATAAGAATACCATAGCTGAGGTAAGGCATGATATCAAAGTACTGTCAGCAAGGAAATGCTTCAATTTGTTCATGACAATCAGGTTTTTGAGACACGGTTTATATGAGATTTCCAAGTAAGGCAATTATCGAATAACACTCCTAAAATTTGGTATGGTTTACTCATTTTAATAAAGTACTACACTCTTAAAATGATCTTGCTCTTTTTGAGTAAAAAATTACTCAACGGTCACAGCTCATTTTGTTGAGTAAATTCCTACTCAACGTTGGCAAAATTTTGCTCAACGTTGAGTAAGATGTGCTCAACATTGATATAAAATTGGATGGATTGAGTATGATACAAAAAGATATTGGTCGAGCTATGAGTTTTACGAAATATCGTGCGAGACGCGCAGCGTCGAGCTCGATATTTCTAAAACTCATAGCGAGACCAATATCTTTGAGTATCATGCGAAAAAATCCATCCAATTTTATCATTATTATGTTCAAAATCTGATATTTTGTATTCTGTCCGATATCCCTGTCCGATTTTTTTGGAAATCGGACAGCTCAGAACATAATAATGAGTAATATTGGGTCAACCGAGTAAGATTTTACTCAATGTTGAGTAAGATTTTACTCAACAATAAGCTGTGACTTTTACTCAACAAAGAGCAAAATAATTTTCAGAGTGTATTCATCCCGGGATCCCGAATTTAATTCAACAAATGGCCATAACAGAAAAAGTAAGCATCTTTAAGCCAAATCGTTTGGAGGGTATTCATATCTACCAAAAACAAACCCAATAAGCCAAAAATATCAAAAGTCATGGGTGACAGGGGGCGCTTCAATGTTAACACTTTATAGTATTGCTTTAAATCATATTTTTTTGATGTTTGAAACCATATATGGTGTCCTAATATCATATAATTTGTTTTGGTAGCATTTACTGTCAATTTACAAATGTTAAACCAATTGCATACCTTTACCAATTCATCGTTAGCGATATCTATTTGATTTTATTACATTAACATGAGATTAAATAATAGTGGGGTCATTAGCAAAAATAAAAAGTCTTAAAATATTTGATGACGTAATAAAATCATTGGAATATAAGATAAATAACAATGGGACCAGTATATATCCTTGTGGAACGCTACATATCATATCTTTAAGGCTGGGTAGACCCTCAAATGGCATAAATCGTTTTTGGCTCAACTAATTGCATAAACTATAATAACATATAAAAGTATACATTTTTAGAACGGATTTTAACCCTGAACGTAATGATGATATCAGTTTTAGACCAACTGAAATTTGCAATCGTGAAATTTTGAACTTTTTTGCTTTTTAGAATTTAGAAAAAAATGTCTAGGAAGGTTTTCTCAAATTTTCAATTTTTATTTTAAATATTAAGAAAAATGTCAAACATAGGTCAAACAATGCAAAATAATCCCACCGCTGCCACCAAAATGGTGACAATTCAATATGTTTCCTTCAAGTAAGCAGTAACTCATTACACATTAATCATCTGAAAGCAGCAACATAGGCCAACGACGTACTTGACATGCTTTGTAAAAATCAAAATTGTGTCCAACACAACTGGTTCAAAAAACTGGAACAGCAATTTTCCTGGGTTCAGGGTTTTCGGTGGTCTTAACAAATTAGGGTTATATAGGAATTGGATCCGAACGGAAACCCATAGACATGACAAAAGAAAATTTATGTTATTCCTATGATAGTTTACTACCGATATGATATACTTGGTCACGATAAAATCCAGACAACTGATTGCATATTGACCCCAAATTTCTAGACAATATTATCGATCGGAACACAGTGACAAACATTCCAAATGAAAACTTTTATCATTGGAGAAATATGAAGTGATGTGCAAATCTTTTCTTCAAAATAAAATTCACAGTACCTACTAAGGACAGATTACAGATTATAATGAAAAGACAAAGCTAATTATCATGATTATGGTTTTGTTTGAAAACAACGATTATCAATTAAAGAAATGTACTATGAATTATCAAAATACAACAGATAAGTAATCATTGCAAAATGTGCCGTGATGCGAAATATTTCACCATTAGGCCTATGAACATTTTGGTAAATGGTAAAACAATTACCAAGTGCAAGTTTTCTTGCAGATACAAGCCCTCAAAGCAAAAGTGTTCCTGTACTATGAGGCTAAGGTTAGACACGTGACGCCGCGCCGTATCTAATAAAAACTACCGAACACGGCTTTATGAAATTTACATGATTTTTAGAGATTTAACAGAACGCAAACAAAAAAATATTAAAAACAACTGCGTGGCCAATATAGTTTGCGTTTTATAGAACTTGCTTAATACCTTTTGAGTAACACCAAAAATGACATTTTCAACACGTATCAGTTACAGACTACAGTTATGGTCGAAAACCATTTGGCAGGACTGAACTTCATGTTCGTATTGCAGGCTCATTCTCGGATAAAGCGTGCAACTTTGCCGTTTTGGTGTCGCTCATGTTCGTGTTACTAGTTTAGCGTTGTTAAGCCTATTACAAAT
>JXSR01S004438.1:40391-50819 GCA_000969725.1 Ophiothrix spiculata
TATTCCATAATGTTCCATCTTACTCAAGAGAATGCTACTAGGAAATCATCACGACCATCTCACCTCAACTATAACGCAATCTTAAGAAGCTGACCTATCAGAACTTATATTGTAATATTCCCCTAACAGCTCCTCAATGCGCTTTGGTCGACGAAGCAATTACAGAGATTAAATGTCTTGCCCAAGAACATATCCCGTTGGTCATAGCAGGGCTCGAACTCACAACCCCATGATTCCGTAGTCCTACACAATTCCACTAGACTGCACAAGCTCCCAAATAATAATCTAATAATCATTAATAAGTTTAAAGCAAGATAATTACAACGAACCAAATACTTTTCTGCAAATTTTGTGGAGTTTGGCAAGTTCATAAACTGTTCAGTTTTGTACAACTTGTAATTTTTAGGTGTACACACATTTAAGCCTCTATTTTTCCATGTTTTCACCATATCATTATCAAATTGACTTATATATACATTTCTTTTACATTTCAATTTTTATTATGTTCTTAGGCAACTGATTCCATATCATATTTAATCCTAGACATATTTTGTACATTAACCGTTGTGTTTTTAGCTCAGACTCCTACAACATCCCTGCAGGGATTCCATCGAAAGAAATACCCACAATTTGAAAACTGAAAGCTGATATACTAACCTTAGATGGCGGTTCAGCAAAGTTGACCAGTGGATCTGCGTTCATGACCCATCCATTGCCGATCTGTAGAAACGGTGCTTTGTCTTTGTTCATCAGGACCTCTGGAAACAGTTAAATACACTAACCTTAGATGGCGGTTCAGCAAAGTTGACCAGTGGATCTGCGTTCATGACCCATCCATTGCCGATCTGTAGAAACGGTGCTTTGTCTTCGTTCATCAGGACATCTGGAAACAATTAAATATACTGACCTTAGATGGAGGTTCGGCAAAGTTGACCAGTGGATCTGCGTTCATGACCCATCCATTGCCGATCTGTAGAAACGGTGCTTTGTCTTCGTTCATCAGGACCTCTGGAAACAGTTAAATATACTAACCTTAGATGGAGGTTCAGCAAAGTTGACCAGAGGATCAGCATTCATGACCCATCCGTTGCCGATCTGTAGAAACGGTGCTTTGTCTTCGTTCATTAGCACCTCTTCATCTCGTACTGTTGTATCTGGCCCCCAATGGCGGAAGTTCCTGCCAACATTAAGTAAAACAGATAAAAACATTAGATTTAAATTTTCTTACACTTGTGATTTGTGAGTTCAATAACTCATCTTTATCTCCTTATACAGGAACGTACTGTTGTTGATTTGTGATGAACACACAGTAGATATTCAAATTAGTGCGTCACACACAGTGCAGCGTTCATGGATGAGCATTTATGCAGTACACATAAGATTGGTGCACTGTTAACGCACATGGGGAACTTTGAGTACGTGAAAGACTTGGTGATTTTACCTGTTCATATTTGTTGAAACTTTAACCTTTTCTATCCGTAGGGCGTATGGGGTACGCCCTAAATTACTGCGGCCACAGGTGTAGGACGTATCCCATACGCCCTAACCAACAGTGAACTATAACTGAACCCACTGCCTCTGACCTTCAAAATTACTATTCAAGGTGATTTGTATAGTTCAAACAGGTGTATTATGCTTATGTCTCATTGAATTATGTAGGATATGTCTGAGGATAATTTGAATTTACTTTCAAGGTCAGTTTAAAAGTAAAATGCCTTCAGCCTGGGGCGGGGAAAATGGTCAGACAGGAAAGGGTTAAACAAATGAAGAAAAACGTACATAAAATTAAAAGAGACATAATTTATATACTGCATTACCCCTAATCCTAAAAGGTACTATTGGAAAAAAATCAAGAAATTAATCTAAGCCCCATAACGTCATAGACGGGAGATATATGAAGGTACCAAATCGCTGCCAGACAGCGCCCGTCCTATGGCTTGGTATTGTTTGACTTTGGATTGGGATGCGAGAGGTCCCGGGTTCCAGTCCTGCCGTCGAATGAGGCAAAATAGCCATTTTTATATAGGAATTTCCAAGAAGATAGGTTTTAAATGCCCAAGGGTTAGGGTTTATATTCAAATTTAATGGTTTGAACCATATAACATGATTTAAAATATTATCACCTTTTGACAAAATTGTAATACATAAAAAATACACAGGTCGGAAATTTACAATTTTCAATTGCTTTCAGATTCCACCTTCAAGATTTCTGTTAAAACTTACTTGTGAACAATAGGATTCTCTCTTGAAATCTCCTCAATTCCAGGACCGTGATGGTCTACATGAAAGTATCGGACGTTTGCGACGACATTATTGACTGCGTTGCGTAGATCTTCAAACATAACTTCAGCCGCTGTTTGGTTCAGTTGCTGGAGGTGTGTTTTGAAGTCTTGACAACATCTGTCTAATCTCTCCGTCTCCGATTTACACTCAGATCTGGACAAAATAAACATCGATTGAATTGAGTTAGTACAATTGACTGTTTAGAGGGGCATAGTATACAAATATTGACTACTTTGAGGGGCATTGTTAAAATTATTTTCCCGAGGTGATCTCAAAACCATGAATATGCCCGAAGCGAAGCATAGGGCATATTCATGGTTTTGAGATCACTGAGGGGAAATATTTTTAACCATGCCCTGAGGAAAAAGCAGTCAATATTCGTTTTGTATAGCGAATATATAGATTTTTGTCATCTGGTTGGTCAAAACAATCATTTTAGCACTTAAAATGCCCAATGATAATTTACAATATATGTTTTTCCTGTCAATGCTGACCGTGCCATATTGTGCGTGCAAGATAACTAGCTTACGCACTTACGTAGTGCGTGTTTGATCATGAATGCTTACAGTCGCGTGCGTGAAGTTTAAGTTACACGGCGCAAAATATATTGAGCGGGCCTAGTGAAAAATATGGGCATAGTAAATTTATAGGGCCTAGTTAAATCAAAGCCCTCACTTTTAACCAATCAGAAGACATGAATCTATATACACACCCAGTCAAAAGTATTTGCATATGCTTAATATGGGCAAACACCACCTAATCATATGACACAGACTTTTAATAAATAAATGTTTTTTATTGGATGTCATATGTATCCAATATAAACAAATCCATGTTTCCTCTACTATCCGGTCTTCCATAACCATCAAAATGGCCGATTTCCTTGACCCCATACAAATACACCACACGCAGTTATTTATATGTACCTGTGTAGTTTATTATTCCCGTTGCTTGTTATCACCGTGTAACCGTAGAGAGCATTATCAGGTTATGAGCTTTCAAGCAAATTCACAGTTATATATTTAAACTCCTTTTTGGGAATGTGCAGAAGAAAGTATACAGTACGTTTAGCAAGCCATATTTTCAAATGCGGTGAATGAAATTACTGCCGAGTTCTTTAGAATTATAAAAAAATATAAAACTGTAAAAAAATGATGCAAATGATGCCACGTTCTTGGGATATGGCTGGTTAAAGGTTCTGTGCGCACACACTTTTGACCGGGAGTGTTTGAAGCATTGAATTGAAGGGCTTTCTGTAGGTCTACAGAGCACCGTTTCATACTTCAAGATTTATAGATTACCAGTATATTTTTCATTCATACCTTTTGATATTGAAACATTGAAGGGCTTTCTGTAGGTCTACATAGCACAGTTTCAAGATTTATAGAGTTCTGGTATATTTTTCTTTTACCTTTTGATATTGAAGCATTGAAGGGCTTTCTGTAGGTCTACATAGCACCGTAATCTTCTGTAATCAGGATCTTGGTTTAACTTGACGTCGCTAGGTTGACAAAATGGTTTGTCATATATGGTACCTTCAATGAGAAAAATGCATATGTATGTAATTAGTTGCAAATTACAAGAGAAAAACAATTATACAATGATAAAAATTGAAATACAAAGTTCCTTTTCAGAGCCAATGTTGTAAGCAGGATGTAGTTTGCAAGGATCCTCGCATCCTCGCCAAATTCTGCGTCATGTCTACTCACTCAAACATATACAAGTACAGTTTCTTCCCATGCACATGCAATACTGGACTGGAACACACTGCCGTCCGCACTCCTTGTTTGCAATCAACTGGACCTATTCAAGACCAATCTCAAATCTCAGTAACGGTTTATTTTTTCATATATATATTTTTTTGTCATTCATTTCCTACTTAGAGTAAGGCTGTCAGTTTCTCGCCTGCAGTCACTTTTCATAATACTCATCCATAGAATTGTAAACTTTTGTACAGGCTCCAAAGGCACTTTACCTTTGGAGTAGGCTGCAGGTAGTTTACCTGCGGCCGTCTACATATCCCTGCTTCGGTAGTAGTTTGTATCCTGATTAATGTACTATAATTTGTTTTTTTAAACCATTTATCATGTTCATGTGCTTAGAGATTGTATATATTTTTGCGCTTTAGAAATGCAACTTATTGCTATTGTCATTACTACTGTTATTATCAATTGTACTTTGTTTTTTCCGTATGATGTCCATTATGTTCTCAATTAGATATTGCCTCTTCGGCAACTTTATTGAGTATATATTTAGATGTAGATGTAGATCCTTTTTATTCAGCGTTGTGTGATTCCTTCTTAGTCACATGACCACGCTGCTACTTGTGCAACCTTTTTCCTTCACAATTTTATGGTTTTTACCATCTCAAAAAATAAAACTTAGTCAAATTATTTCCAAAATACTTTCTATTATTTCAGGATTGCAATGGTAACATATTTCAAAGTCACAAGGACTAAACTTGGTACAAATGTGCCCGATGACTGTAAAAAGTGGCTTTTTGGTAGCCTTACACCCAATGGCCCAAACATATGATAAAATTCACCCAATTGGGCTCCTTACCAGAGCAAGTGGAATCCCTGAATAGATCTACAATTATTTCAACATTGCGATGGTAATATGCAACAAGCTTTTTCTTAAGCAGGTGCCAGGCGATCTTTACCCTATGGTTCCCGACTTTTTGTACCTGGTGGGACAGAAAAATTGAGCCCTAGGTGACGATATTTTTCCCTACTACTATGTGTAGCGCCCCAGTCTTGCCGTATACATTTGTTTTGTCTCTAGTATGAGTACAAATTTGAGAAAAAAATGATTGGAAATATACGCAATTTTTGAAAAAACAATACATTGCAATAGAAGAAAAACAAACAATTTCTTCTTTTATTGATAAATTCTTCATTTCCAAATCAAAATCGGGATCAAATTTCAGAAATGGCTCCTGGTCCTGATAAAATGAGCTGCCTTTTTTTTTAGATTTCTGGCTGCTGGTCTTTGTCAACTAAAGAAAAAGCTTGACTTATTCTTCAACATGCATGATAAAATTCACCCAATTGGGCTCCTTACCAGAGGAAGCGGCATCCCTGAATAGATCTAATATAATTTCAACATTGCACTGGTAATATTCTTCAACACATATGATAAAATACACCCAATTGGGCTCCTTACTAGAGGAAGCGGCATCCCTGAATAGATCTAATATTATTTCAACATTACACTGGTAATTAACATCCAACATATAAAAAATACACCCAATTGGGCTCTTTACCAGAGGAAGCGGCATCCCTGAATATATCTAATATTATTTCAACATTGCACTGGTAATATTCAACATATGATAAAATTCACCCAATTGGGCTCCTTACCAGAGGAAGCGGCATCCCTGAATAGATCTAATATTATTTCAACATTGCACTGGTAATATTCTTCTAGTCTGTGTTTGGGGATTACATTCCAAGTCAACTCATTGTGGATTCTCTGAAAGTGGAAAAAACCAATTATGATGTATTTGATTCTTAATTAAATAAAAAACTCAAACATGTATGAACACCCCCTCAACCCCAAAACCCAACCACACCCACCAACAAAATTATTTCTCATGACAGTTGTATTTTAAAAGGTAGCAGTGTTTCTCCCAGTATGAAAAATAAATAAGGGGAGACACGTAAACTAATCGGCAACGTGGTTCAGATATCTGCACCCGTCGGAACAGTCTATTTCTCCCCTAATCTTAAAAATATAGACGATTCTTTTTATTCACGCATTTGGTTCTATGCCTCTGAACTATATCTATGATTGAATAAATTGAAATTGAATGTGTTCCAGCCAGATGTTCCAAATTTGACTTTGCCGTCTAGTTAAGATAACGGCAAGCTGTTGCCGATTAGTTTACGTGTCTCCCCTAAGTGTAGGCAATTTATACTGAGCTAAGCCTCCCTACATGATCATTGATCAATATGACCTCAGCACACTGTATTGATGTTCGCTGACCAACACTATGGAAAATTTGGCGGGCTCAGGGGCCTGTTTCACCAAGATTGACGTACTACAATGATTGCTGAGCCACTTGCTATCTCAAATAACGGCACAGTCATCCCAAATGTCATGTGCGATGAATTACTGCACCAAACAGGAAAACAGGCAAGCTTCTCATTACTAACCAATACAGCAAAACACACAAGGTTTGAGGGCGACTTAAACTTGAACAGGCAAGGACTGTGCTTGTAATCCTACACCATGCAGTTCAGTATACAATGCTGTATGCTTGGACATTTTATTGTATGGTCATTGTATGTCCAAAAGTTTAGGGTTAAAGAAGAAAAAAATAGATCCTACTCAACAGAACACTTACTGATAATTGTTCTTCTGAATTGATCCTTTTCGATATGCCTTTCTCTTCCCACTTTCCATCAATGATTTCTAAAGTGAAATGCCATAATATACGATCTAAAACATACGCAGGCCTTAGATGTGGCGTATTAACAACATTGTAAGCGCATTCCGGATGTTCCAGAAGCCATGGACTATCGAAAGACGTGTGATTCCATACGACGTCGCATATGCTCAACATACCCCATTCGTGCTGCATTTTGATGACTAAACTTTCCACATCATCAAAAGTAACTTTCTTATCATTATCGTGAAGCGAATCATTCACCGTTAACTGATCGCGTAATGAATACGCAGAATTTGATGATCCAAGTTGCGAAACAGGTGTGAAGTGGATCATGTTGTATCCGGATTCTTTTGCCACTTGGAGGCGCTTTTCCCATTCGGAGAAAGGTCCCATGTTTTTGGTGAGTACTGTTTGTAATGTAATGCAGTCCAAAGGGAGGAAGTCAACATCGCTAGACAGCTGGAGGACTGGATCCACGAGAAAATAGCCAGACCCAAGCTGGTTGTTACTGAAAAATGAAGGATAGAAAGACATTCACTAAAAAATATTACCGTACTGACGCGTGTATAATCCCATACTCGATTTAAGTCCCCCTTCCTAAATTTACCAGACCCAAGCTGATTGTTACTGAAAATGAAGGATAGAAAGACATTCAGTAAAAAACATTACCATACTGACGAGTGTATAATCCCATAATCGATTTAAGGAGTCTTATTTAAGTCCCCTCTAAATTTATCAGACCCAAGCTGATTGTTTCTGAAAAATGAAGGATAGAAAGACGTTCACTAAAAAATATTACCGTACTGACGCGTGTATAATCCCATACTCGATTTAAGTCCCCCCCCCTAAATTTACGAAAATTTTTGTGAAATTAATGTACACGCGTGTTAAGAAGTCCCATTGGTATTTTTTAGGAGTCGCCAAATTATCAATACCAAAATATTCCAATAATCATTTCACTGATGGCCATAAGTTACCAAATAACCTTAAAAATTATCAAATATCAAAATCTACTTCTACTTTTTTATGTCATTTGCTGGAAGATCGCTGATGAATATCCTTTTCTCTATGTTTTGTTTTAAACATCGCAATCTGTGAACTATTATTTTCCATCTGTTGATATTACCACATCATTAAAAGTCGATTCATAAATTTATGTAAGTTCCCTGATTTAAGTCCCACCCCTAATTTGAATGAAATCTGAGGTAAAAAAAAAAAGGTGGGACTACACACGCATCAGTACGGTACTCATTTTAAGCACACAAAAAGTGACTTCAATATCATGGAGAGTTACATTAAAGAAATGAATGAAGATAAAGAAAGAAAGAAGAAACAAAATATACAAAACAAAAACAACATGGAAATAAACATGCATACATAATTGCTGGGCATTATGGGCTATCCTGCCTCAAACTTTGGCTGCTGTGACCTGTGTCTCTGCCATTGTCAATGATGTTGATTAGTGCAGCTTATTGTAGTTTGATGCATAATTGTATATAAACTCAGCTGTAGGACCAAATAATAGCTAATTAAACTAAACTAGAATTATCCTGTAAAGACAGACACAGATTTTGCAATTATGAAAAGTCTTTTTTTTTTTTTTTGCTAAAAATCATGAAAATCAGCTGTTTTTGATCAATAAAGTTTGATTTTCAATTTTGACTATTTTTTTTCAGATTTTGTGGTTAATTTATTCAAGCTACTTTAAAACTCAAGAAAAGAAAAAAAACCAAAAACTTATCAACTTATACCTTTAATAATAATACTACATACAGCATAATTCATGAGATACACATCTGTGTAACCCACCAGCCTCACACATGCAATATTTGATTCATGCTTCTCTATTCATATTATAGCGGGGTTTAAAGTTTACTTTTTGTGTTTGTTTTGTTTTTGTCTTGTTTTCTGTTGTAATTCTGTCTACCTCAATGTATGCAACTTACAGCATGACTTCAGTTATACCAATTATAATATGTTCTAATTTTGTAACCATCAAAGACTGGAACAATTTGATACGACACAATGCCAGCAGCCCCACAATTGACTCTTTCAAAAATCAGCCCAACCAATGCAAGTAATTTTATTAGCAAGTTTGATCCTCACGCAGCGCGCAGGTTAGCGTTGATGTATCCCGAAGGATATCTTGCTGACTCAACATATGGAGATGGGTGCCTCAGCCCTTACGCCTAGTGTTTTCGGAGGCTTCCATGTCTATCATATACTATGAATTGACTTATATTATATTCAGATATATATTATTACACAAAATTACACAATGTATGTTTTATATTTTGTACATACTTATATTTATTTTCTTGTGTATGATGAGATGAAACAAATAAATGAAATGAAATGAAATACTTGTAAAAATTAATTAACATGCAGTCATCAGTCAATATGATATTTTATTACACGGAAAATACTTATTATAGCAGTACCTGTTATCACTGGTGAAATAGTACTGAAACGTCCCGGCCAAATGAAGATGGATCTCACAGAAGTTGTCATAGTCATCGCACTGGGACTTGGACAGCGACTGCCATTGTAATTCGTAAAACTCGTGTCGGTTGAAAGTCTTCTGGCTTCCTCTGGGCGGGTGATTGGCAAACACACGGATCCGTCTGGCCTGTAAGTCTGGACCTAGCACGAAGTGTAGAACCCAACCTGCAAGAGACAGAAAGAAAGGTCAAACAATGATTGGACAGTGTAAACAAAAATCCAGAGTACAGGACCCCATTGTTTGAAAATGCAACCCTTGCATGGATTTTTGTTTAAATTGTCCAATGAATATTCATTTTGCAAGAGACAGAAAGAAAAGAAAACGTAGGCCAAACAATGATTTATTGGACAGTGTAAACAAAAATCCAGAGTACAGGGCTCCATTAATTGAAAATGCAACACCTGCATGGATTTTTGTTTAAATTGTTCAATGAATATTTATTTTGCCTATAAGCATGGTATACACTAAGCCTTTGTCAACAAAGCCTTAACATTTGCATAGATGGAAACGCGTATAAATTTGTCATTTTGGTCCAGTTTCATTGACACTTTTTGAAAAACACATTGAAATACCGCATATTCATTTTTTCAAACAAAATTATGGCAGGGTTTTTTTTTTGGGGGGGGGGGGGGGCATCAACTTTTGAAATACTGTATATTCACTTTTTCAAACAAAATTATGGCAGTTTCTTTTTCTTTTCTTTTTTTTTTTTTGGGGGGGGGGAGGGGCATCAACTTAGAACATTTTATGCACAAAGTTTTTCTTGTTAAATTTATACCAATTTATGTCTGATAATAACAGAGACTTAGGCCTAAAAAAATAAATTGTTTGTTTGCCCTCCAGTGGAAAAATCAAAATTTTGGGTCGGCCGGTCAGTTGATCTCTTTTTTTTTTACTCTGCTCATATTTTAAAGAATGATCTCATTCCATGGAATTTATCGCAAATACCAAGCAATGCAGGGCTTCATCAAATATTGTGGGTCATTACTTAGAGTAAATATGCATTTTATACTACTAATTGTGACTTTATACTGCTAAATTTTACATTTGTCGTCAAAAATATTGAGTTTTCATATTTTAGGTGTTTGAAGAAAAAAACAACCCTAAAATACCCAACCCAAATTATTGGCATTTTAGGGTCGGTCGCGGAGGGCAAACAAACATATTTTTTTTAGGCCTTAGTTGTGAAATTATTGCTTGGTCATCAAACATTTGGAGAAACTTAAAAATATTCTTAAGCTCCGGGCTG
>JXSR01S004439.1:10290-22223 GCA_000969725.1 Ophiothrix spiculata
GTGTATGATACATATAAATTGGATCTTAGTGTATTTATGTATAAACATCAAGCAGGGTTGTTACCAAAGACATTTATCAATTACTTTCGTAAACACAATCAAAATCATAATTATTCTACAAGAAATGCCCAAAATTATAGCATCCATAACTCGAAGAAATGCTTTTCTGACAGATCAATTTGAACATCTGGTCCAGGTCTATGGAATTCTCTGGATAGAAAAACAAAGCAATCTAAAACTGCCAAAGAATTTCGATATAAGTTCAAAAGAAACCTTTTAGAAACATATACTTAAGCTTTGTGATATAAATTCAACAATATATTGTACAATCATATGATTTGTTTTGAAGTTTTGGGCATGTCTTGTCTTTTGTGCGTCGGATTTGTGACTGTTTACTTTCTCCTAGTATTGTGTTATTAGACTATTAAGCCCTACTTTGGGGATGGCCCATTCAGGCCTTTTTGGCCTTTTGCCATCTCCTCAATATCATTCTTTGTTGTATTCTATGTATAATTTTTTTTTGTTCTAAGCTCTGTTCAGTGTATTTGAGTGTGATATTGGAATAAATTGATATGATATGATATGATATGATATGATATGATATGATATGATATGATATGATATGTTATTTTATTGTTAATTTCAAAGCCAAAAACCGAAAAAAAAAAAGATCAGAGTTACCTACCTAACTTATTTTTGTATGTTGAATAATTGGGAAATTTTATGATCAGTTTCTGGCCTTGATCTTGGAATTTTTCTATGTGTCAGCCACATCTTTCAGATTATTCATTTTTTCATTACATGACAAACTGAAAATGGCAGTTTGTTTTGGCATGCAATACAGTTGCTACAGTCAATCTTTTTCTTTAAATAAAGTCGTTATTTCAACTATTGCACTTTGATTGACTCCCTTGATAGATGCATAGGTTAATGACTACATCAGCACATAGAATTGCTTGACAACAAAGCCTCAAATTTTCCATAGATTTAAAGGGGAGATACAAGGCAATCCGCCATTTTTAGTCCGGCATGGAGACAAAATTGGGGGTATTCGGGTATTTGCCGATAGCTTGCCGATGATGCATCGCACTTTGTCATAATGCACGAATATTGAAACACGCACACATGCTTTGCGTGCAGGTTGGCGTATTATTCGCGTAAAGTATTATTTGCACAGGTTGTCTCTATGCCTAACTAAGTCTCGGCACTCGGAGTTGATTTTGCCGCGAACCGAGTTGGAGCCGAATACCCCCAATTTGAGCTCCATGGCTGACGACGCCATTACACAGGCCGGTATACAAAGCCTGGTATCTCCCCCTCTATATCTATGAAATTTCCTAAAATAAACCACAGAATGTGAAAATATATTAGCACAAGAAGCAAGATTTGACAAAGGAAACACACCAAATGCAAAGAAAAGAAATCCTTGGCTATTTTAGCTAAAAACAGCAGCAGTAAGATGGTCAATATCCTTGCCAACCTTGAGCTTCAAATCCATCTTTATCTTAACCATCAACTATTAAAATTGCAACAATGAACTTGGATTATTGTACCAGCCAATCAATTGTACAGAGAGTCATCTGCAATTTTCAACATTAATTTGTTCTTTAAGTCACTTGCAAAGTTAATTACCCATCCAGCATGGATGTTGTATCATAAACTATCAAAGAATCATCAATGGATATTTGAAGTTTTAACTTCAAGAATTAAAATAAGCTTGCATTGACCATAAATGCTCATTGTATCTGATTACCTGAGTATGTTTTTACCGATTATATATAATGCAACCATACTAACAATACAGTTAGGAAATTTAAGTCCTTGGGCAGTATCATTTTCATTTAATGACCCAAGGGATATAGTGTAGCTGACAGGAATTGTTACAACTTATACTCTCAATAAACCATGAAGTACAAAGGTTGGACACAGGTTATGAGATCTGAACCAGCTTATTGCTACAGAAACCGGGAAAAATATTTTCAATATATATATGTACATCTTATTTTTGCTTAAAGGTGTAGGTTCCTATTTTACGATGTATATAATTTACTCTTAACTGATTGACCTTGACCTCTGAAATGCATTGTGCAAGGTTTCAACCTTAGTTTGTTCTTGTTTTCTCTTGAGAGGCAAAAGAAAGTATGCAACCCTGGGGATGAGACTGTTATGTAAATACAAAAGAAATGGAAAATAGGTTTACCAATTATTTTACATTTTGTGCTTACAATTTGGAGGTGAAATCTTGGATTCATAATCAGAAAAATATGGGCTTTCATTTGGCATCAAAAAATATACTACTTACGGTTTAGCCCTTGGGGATGAGAATGTGATCAGAACCTACACCTTTAATGATCTTCAGGGGGTTTTATTGCTAAAATATGATCAGTAATCACTCATACCTATGCAAGGTGTTAGTTATAATTCCTCTAGGTTTAATTTAATATACACTACTTGTATAAACCAATGACTACAGCTATATGACTGCTATTTTATGGACTGATTCAGATAATTCAAACACCTGCTAAACGGTGTAACATTTTGATGGTAATTCTCATGAGGACAACTTTTGTTCAGGACACTATTACTTTATCAACATCAGTTGAAAGATAGGTGACCTCATTTGTGACCGTCCAGCCTGTATGAGCAGTAAATGCCAGAAACTTCATTTTGCGCTACAGGTGAAAATACATGTCAAGGTCATAATTTGCCGAAATTGATTTTTTGATAGATTCATAATCCTAGTGCTTACTACAAAATACCACCAAAGTTTCATTTCAAGAAAATGATAGGACATGTGAAATAAATTGGCATATTCTTAAGACGATCAACAGAAAATATAGGGCTTACTAATCTTTGAACGCGTTTATCTCAGTTATACATTTTACTCCCTGACCACCTTTGCCGGACCATAACTTGACTTCTTGAAATCATGTGAAGTTCATTAAGGGGTCATTTTAATCCTTATCCTTAAAACATGGTCTTTGCAAATAATAAAGAACTGGCATTAAATGTCTGTTACAGGTCTATACTTTCAATCGATGGCAAATATTTGGTGACATCACGTCCAAATGTTTGGTACCGATAGTGAAAATTTTTGCAGAGTATAGACTGACCCAAATATCAAGCTGTATTTGAAAATGTAGCTTAATTACCACTCAATTACTACAATGACAACACACCTGATCAAGTCAGTACCACAAAAAGGTCATACTCTATACAATGGTTTAAAAATAAATCTAAATAGTGAAAAGAAAGGGAAAAAATCACTCCACATAGCATCCCGTATAAATTATTCACAGACACTGATCTATTTCCTATACAAGTCACCTGCCTGTCATAAATAAAACTATTTGTAGCAACCATTAATCCGTACCGTTTTGAATTTTAGTTTGAGTCTTTCAAATGGCATGCAAGCAGATCATGCCATTTCCTAAATGGTCTGACTTGTAAACTTTATTAATGATTCATAATAATGGTGTTTTTAAAGTTCTTACCTTACAAAAATTGTCTTGAGACTCCAAATTGAAAATATTCATTGAGCTTCAGCATGTGCCAAATGGATTATGAGTTGAAATGTATATTATCCATTCTACAAGAAAGAAAATTATTGTTTAAACCAAATTCAAAGGGTATAATCACATTCTTAAATCAAGAATAAAGTCAATTATTTGCCAAACAACAATGAACATCATTGTTGGAGAATTTTTGACATACACCCCTATTCAAACATATAATATACAATTCTCAATATTTGTATACTAGCACATGATATACAACTCCAAATACAAGAGGGATATGAGTGAATATGATTATAATGCAAATCATCAAATTTATTCAAACAAAGATGCTCTTTGAATAGAAAAACATTGTCTAACAACATATGAGGGTATCTTAATTTTCCTTTAAATATCATGCTTATTGTGTGATGTTGGGGTGTGGGATGGAAGTTTAAACCTATCAGTCCATACGCACAAAAGAGGTTTAAGAGTTAGACAAGGTTGGCGTATGGAAAATGTTTTTGTTTACCACGTTGAAGAATACGATTCTTACTGTATTTGCAGTAAGTGATTTTTTCCCAATTTTGGTTGATCTTTTTTAAAGTATGGATTATTTAGATGATCAAGTACCTTATTCTTGTCAATGAACATTTTCTCCTCCCTATTTGATGGTCATATTGTTTTGACCTTTTTCAAATTTCTTGTAATCATGAATTTGAACTTTGCAAATCTTGCCAAATGTTCACCTCGATTCTCTCAGGCCTATAGATGTATGTACATCGGAAGGCCTGTGTTGAGGCCAGACAAGGTCTAAAGTTAGACCCGGTTTAAGTAAAACTTTGTATCACAGTTTTTGTGTTGTTTGTAAGATTTTTGTTTGAATCTTCATTTTTTTTAAAGTTGTAAAGTTGTTGCAGTTCAAAAGTGCTTTAAAATGTTAGTAATTTTGACTTAGATCCGGTCTAACTTTAAACCTGGTCTAACTCTTAAACCTCTTTTGTGCATACGGACCATAGAGTTTAAAACTGAGCAAACTTTCCTATGATTTTACATAGAGGACACACTCAAGAATTGCAACCATTTGACAAATTGATGGTATCATTTGAAACCTTTATAGTACTGAAAGTCAGTAAACATAAGCAAAATTGAAAATGTCCTCAAGTATCAAGTATCAACTTTATTTCCATTAAAAACGCACAAGAGTACATCAAAACACATTAAATAAAAACTAATGGAGGAGTAGGCTGGAAGGCCAGAAAGGCCCGTAAAAAGTCTACCCCTATGAAACAGAAATTGCTTCACATGAAAACGACTACTAACAAGGCAGGACAAGGACGGGCTCAAAAATCGAGAAACAAGAAAAGAGAAAATGAAATAAATTCAGAAAATTTCTTACAATGTAAAACTATGAGTACTGTTGAATTAGGGATCGTTTAAGTGTATTTCGAAAATGTTTGACATTTTGTGATTCTTTTAAAGATTTAGGGAGTGAGTTCCAAAGTATGGGGCCGCTAGAATGAATTCCTTGATCTGAGAAAGATTTTTTGTTGTTTGTTATATTAAGGTCATTGACATGTCTTGTTGGGTAGTCGTGAATATCAGAGCGTTTTGTGAAATAATTCTTAAAGGCGTCAGGAAGCTCAATGACATTCCTAATGGAGAGTTGAGCTACTGATGCCTTTACCAGTGTCATCTTGAAATCTGACATTTTATTTACCTTTAAATGTGACACAAAAGTATAAAAAGTGAACATCTACCACTAAAATAAAAACTTCCCCATGTTAAGACCTTAATGCAGTGTCTGCTCCTGCCCAAGACCATAATGTGTATTATACCTTTGTAGCATACATGATTTAAAAGAAATCCCCTCTGTCCGCCCATCTGTAGGCTAGAATTTACATTGAATTTCAACTGACTAAAGTAATTAGTGAAGTATATCTTCTTCTAAAAATATCTTTGTGTGGGTGGCTGTGTCTCAGGTATCATACCGGTATAGCTTTAAATTCATTTATAATATAGATAAACCAAACAAATCCTAAAGTCACTTAAAGAAAGAGTAGTCGTTTGTGCTGGCAAGAAAGAGCAGAGAAAATCCACACATCTTTTAAGCACCTTTATTGAGTTCACCCCAATACACCTCAAGGTTAACGCTCATGTGGTTCAATCTGTTGTGGCCTACCTGCTCAGTCAACTACTCTTTCTATATGTGACCTAAGCATAAGGTTGGTTAATGGTTTACTATTAGGTGTATGGTACCTGACTATGAGTAGCTGATAAATTGAACACTATGGTCAGCCACATTTAATGTAAAACAGTTACAAAGCTAAATACAAATTTGTCTTAGCAGTTTCTACTGTTGTTTCATATCTTGTGATAGTGTTTAAACATTCAACATTTTTTATCTGGCATATTGTCTCCGAAGGATTTATATCATTAAAATATTCTTTATTCATTGATTAGGGTGTTTTCTATCTGTATTTTTAAAATATAATTATAGATATCTAAAGATATCTAAATTTGTGGACTGACTAAGCATGTAGAATGAAGTTAAAAAGAATTATCTACTACAATAGGAATAAACAACACTATATTTCAATGAATGATGATATTGAATGATTATCATATGGCTCGAATCACTGTAATCATGATATAAAGCTGTCTAATAAATGAGGCAAGCAGACGGTTATATGTGAATATTTCTATATCAACTTATGTGAAATTTGATATGTCAGTACACATATGTATGCTTAGCTATACAAATGAAAGTCTGAATTACAAAAAGCAATCAGTTAATGGACTTTCAATTTCCAAAAACAAACTAACAGTGAGAGTTTGCAGATTTGAAATTTGTCAATTTCAAAAGTTGATTTAGATGATCCAATTTTCCAGTTGGATTATATTTTGTCAATATGTGTTTTTGTTGATAAATGATAACTTAGTTCAGGAGGTGAAATGTGCACAAATCTATTTCTTTTCCTCACTGTGGTCAAGACATGGGAAAAAAACATGCCTTGACCTGGATTTTGGTATGGGTTCAAATCCCAGTCAATGCTTAGATTTTTTCTCAAGTGTTTGACTCCACAAGGGAAAAAATAAATGTTTGCATTTTTTTTTTTTTAAGTACAAAAACAAAAATCTAAAATGATTTTCAATACAAAAATGTTGTATTCTCATCAATAATCACTTCATATTTGCGTCATTATGTATAAAGAAAAATAGGTTTAAAAGTCAGGTCAAATTACTGATTGTTCAAAGTGACAAACCACATTATTTGTAATTTTAAATGGTATATGCAGATCATTTTCAAAATAAGTCACAAAGTTGAGAACATAAATGTGAAAGTATAATTCACTGATGTGATATGATCAACAAACTGTAACTAAGAGAGATATAGATGATACAGATAGGTGTCGAATCACTCAATTTTCCTTTTCTATGATGATTAGATCAAATGTTTGGAATATTTAAGCAATCTGCTCGTTTGTTGACCATCTCTGAATTACACGACTAAACACTTATTTGATAAATACATCACAAATAGCTATAAACTTCAGCTATCGGACCTATCTATGTACACATCTGACCATCTCATCAATAATATATCCCTTTGAAATCAACTGGGAAATCAACGTAAGCTTACATAAAGGTCACACATTAGAATCCACTTGCTACCGTAATTAAAGATTGAACCACCTTAGTAACGCTTATTTGTTTTTTGACTACCACAAGACCTTTATTTTTAGTAAGATGTAGTGTACTGTATGTTTCATTTCTCTCTCTATATATACGAGGGGGTATCAAAAAGTTTTAAACTTTACCCATAAAAAATGGCGCCTGGAATGAAATTTCATTATGAGATACTTTAAGCATCTTTGAATAGTCAATGTGCAAAGTAATACATTGCTCCCACTTTCAACTGACTGTCTACAGACAGTTATTGTAGAGATCCTCTCTATTGAAAAAATCTGATTTTATATTTCAATGAAAATCAACATTTTCAGGTTAGCCATGTTTTATTACGCCATTATGACGTAATACGTGGGCCGATTTCCATAATTTTGGTATCAATGGATAGAAGAAACACTACCCTTTACTTTGGTATCAAACAACTATACTTTGGTGGTGTCAAGAAGATATACTGGACCCTGTAACCCTTCAAATACAGGGACTTAATTATACCACATGTTTCAATTTCCTCCAAACAGCTCATGTTTTAAGCACCACATATAAAGAAAGAAAAAACTACTTATGAGACAATTTCACACCATAATGTACATAAAGACGAGTGACTATTCTGACAAAATTTCACTGGTATAGCTCAATCCCTTCTGGGTAAAGTTTAAAACTTTTTGATACCCCCTCATATATATCTTATATATCCATCTCCTAGGCAAATATCCTGTTTGTCAAAAAATACATTCTATTCTTTCTCAGCTAAAAAAAACCCCAATTTATAGGAGCTTGGTCCGATTTTTCAAAATTTAGTTTTCAATGTCATATGAAAGAAGACCACTCAAGAGATCTAAGTTTTAATTTTATGGGTAATTTTGTATTTCAGAGCTGCCTATAATATTATGTTACTGTGTAGAATTAATTATGATTAATTTGGTTGAAAGTTTGAAGTAAAGAATGAATTGAGCAAAAAATACATTCAATGATGGCAGAAAACTGAATATATTGACCATTTCTTCTTCATGCCTCAAACTTCTAAGTATGCATTGCACTAGTACTGATTGAAAAATCTAAAAGAATACGTTACTTATACTGCCAGAAAACTCCTACTTTCTGATCATTAATTTCTATGAACCCCACACCAAATAGGTTACTAGCATCATAACCGTGGGAGAGGATATTCATTTCCATTGAAATCAAGACCGTTATTGCTATTCGATAACGAAGATAAGTTACTACCCCTGAGGCAATCAATGAAAATGGTTAATGCGAAACAAGCAAGATAGGCTTATACATAGTGCTGTTTTTTTCCTACAGACAAATATGGACAAAAGTGTCAAATATGACTCATTTCCACACATTTTAACCAAACTTTCTATTCCTGATTACAATTATAGAAAATGAGCAATTTTAAGATAATTTTACAAATTTCCACTGCTTTTTATTCTCAATATTTATCCTTACAAAAGGAGTTAAGAAACTGCTGGATAATGAACCTAGATTGCATAAGAGATATTGTCAAATATGTATTTTAAGATACAAGGTTGATTTAAGATAAATTAGACTGCAACCGCAATTTGCCTCAATAAAAGTAAGTGGCTTTTACTCAAGTATATATTCTTAGAAAGATAATAAATGAGGCCTGCTGTTTGATATATACTGATATAGAGTTACATGCAATTTGTCTTTGCGATAGGCTCTTTCATTACTTTGGTAAGCTAAATATAACACTTATCAATTCAGAAGATTTTTGTTAAAAGGAATTACCATTGATTATTTAATGTCAACAGTAAAATGAAATCAATGTTTTTAAACATTTTCATAGGGAATTTCTTAGTTATCTTTGAACTCACTTGTAAGAAAACACAAATGTTTCTTGCAGAAGCAAGTACCTGAAACTCTTCAAAATAGCTTGGACAGCTACGGGGACTGCTAGTAGTTACTTGTTGTACTACGGGCTTCATCTGTATTTGGAGATCGAGTATTTTCCGTTGTTGGGCCAACGCTTTGGAACTCGTTACCTCTTAACATAAGAAACTGTGATTCATTTCAGACTTTTAAGAACTTGTTAAAGACTCATTTATACAACAAAACATATATGTAATGAACTTTACTTGATCTTTTCAATCGGTTTATCTACAAATGTATTTTGTATTTCAATGTTTGCGCCTCGTAATAGTACTACTAGATTGATGGTGCATTACAAATGATGATTATCATTATTATTAGTGTCGTTTGTAAGAAGCTCACAGTTATAACCCGTAGATGACCCGACTCATATTGGGGTCACATTAGAACTAGTACCGTCCTTTGATTTCCACAGAGTTCAATCAGAGGACGGTACCATCCTTTGATCTCCCCTCGCAGTGCGCATGCAGAGAGGGCGTATGGGTCACTGGGGACTTGCGGACAGCTGTGGCTAAACGCTGTTGGACACTGCTGCACTAAAACAGGGCTAGGGTTACATATGTGCCTGACAGTACCAAAGGACCATTGTACCAAAGTCCTATCAAAGTCTTAAAGTGTATGGATTATATGTGGATTTGCACCCCAATCTTGATCAGAGAAAGTCATTGACACTTAATTGCCCCTAGATGACCTTTGACCATATTCATATATGGGTCACATGTTTTGTCCTACCCAAGGACCATAGTGTCTAAATTTCATGAAAATTCTATAAAGATACAGCCCAATAGCCACACAAAGCCAAACATATGAGAAGTTTATTCATTTCTTATTTGGGTAATGATGGGCAAGCATTTTTTGAGGGGGGGGGGAGAAAAAGAGCAATTCTTTTCAAAACTCTGAATTGGAGGGGGCAAATTTGCTCATTTTAGGACTTGCAAGCAAGCATTTCATGGTAAATTTGATAATGTTAGTTTAAAATTACCAAGAATTTTGAAATGCACACATAGTACACAGTATACGAAATATAATTTTACATAATAAATAATCAAAGAGAAGATAATTGAATATACATTTTGTATCAAAAACCTTGATATTCGTGGTGGTTAAGTTATTTTTATTTACCTTTTTTAGGGGGGTTGGGGTAGAAAGTGCCCATCTCCTTTTGGTGCTGCTACTATCTTGGAACTGGTACAAAACATTTTTGTGTGTCATCATTACTTGGGTAAAATATTATTTAACAAATTGAAAAAAGCACCACAACTTGAATAACTTTAATATAAGCAAAACCATACACATTGCAAAGTCAATCACCACTTTACTACAAATCATATGGGAAGAAAAATCAAATTTTTATTCAGCATCATATCTGATGTAAAGTAGTCAGCCTTTTAATGTAATCCAATTCCTTGATTAATGCAGGCAGAGCTGCTGAGGAAAGATGATGCACCGGTTTCCTGGATTTAGTTTCCTTCACTGGGATAAATTCACTGGCTTAATATGCAGGTAGAGTGTTGGTATTGGACGCCTGTGGGAACATTACCAACTCTAAATGTTGATCTTTCTTTCCTGCTCAATTTCCTTGTCTGTCTGGTATGTTGGTTGGGATTTCATCTGGAGAAGATTTTGAATTGATTTAGTCATATTAATAGTAGTTTCCATGTATACTGTAGTTGCTAAATTAAACATGTTTAACTGAGAGACTTGAAGTAAGTTGTGTTAAGACTGAACTGCCATACAGATATATCTTCAAGAGCTAGCTAGCAAGTCGAGTGCACAACTTTTCACTTACACTCCTATTAAAGTCTGCACACACCTGACTTAATTATGTTGACTGTGGTTTACTTCAATCAGATGGTGTGTTTTGTTTTTTATCACAAAGAAAATGAACTAAATTTAGAAAACTGATTCAAAAAACATATTTGACTATATCACCAAACCTTGGGGTTTTCATTCATCAATACAAGGTTCCCATGATTGTAACATAGGATGTAGGTTTATATAGCCCTTTTAATCAGAAAAAATATACTTTGATTAAAAAGTCGTATAAACAATCCATATTCATTGCACTTCAATCACATTTTTGCTACAACTAAGCAGAAAAATCAAATTTAAATTCAGCATCAGCTTTGAGATAAAGTAGCAAGCCATTTTATAGAACATTAATGTAATCCAACTCCTTGATTAATGCAGGCAGAGATGCTGAGGGAAGATGATGCACCGGCTTCCTGGATTTAGTTTCCTTCCCTGGGATAAAATCACTTGCTTAAAATGCAGGTATAGTGTTGGTATTGGGTGCCCTTGGGAACATTAGCAACTCTTCGCGTTGATTTTTCTTTCCTACTCAATATCCCATCTAGTTTGTTGGTTGGGATTTGATCTTTTATGGATAATTTGATTTGTTTAAGTCACATTATATTTTCCAGCCAAATCTTATCTCAGAGAAATTAATATAAGCTAATCATTCTGTGTATTTATTTCCATCAATATTTCTATATGAGAAATTTAAGTGACATGCTAGTATTTGCTGGTGATATGGAAAAGAACATGTTTAGGGGCAAAACACAGTGCACACCTGAGACAAGGAAACTACGTACCTAAGGTGCACACCATCAGAATTTTAAAGTAAGTTTTTTGATTTAAAATCTAAAAGTGCAATTTGAAATAAGGGATATATTAAAATACATTCTTCTAAATTAATGTGCATCTGACAATAGATGTTCACATGAACATTATTTAATTTTCCCCTCTCTCCCTTTCAATGGTTCAAATAACTTTACATGAGATTTTGTAAGAATATACCCCTAACCAGACTTCCACACATCATAATTAAATAAAACGTCAACTTGTTTTTTCAGC